>JXPQ01046491.1:3137-14823 GCA_001014675.1 Ephydra gracilis
AATTTAATATTAGGTGTTCTATCCAGTGTATTAATTGCCTTAAAAGAAGTTTTGCCAAAATATGCATAAATATCGGTAAAAGTTAATAAAATTTCTTAATCCAGATGAAATAGATGAATAGGTTTCAATTTAGAGGTATTTGGTGAGCATTAATGGTTTTAATCTCACATACCCCGAAATAACGTATATAACTCTGGTTATCTGTTACATTCTCACATACGTAGCTATTTGTTTATTTTTTATCAGCTTTATTATTTCTTAGATAATTTGATCTTGACGGTTATTCAGATTCGGCGATTGATCCATCGTTAAATAAGGATTGTTTACTTTTTCCTTATTAAATTTTTAATTTTATTTTAGATATGTTTTATATAGAAAACTTATGTCTAGAAAAAAAAGAGGTTAACTATTTATACATTCATAAACGGTCATTCACAACGGCAGCTCTACATCCAACTTTCCCTGTGGGATTATGATAAAATATAAAACCTTATTAAAATCGAATGAAAATTAGGGCTTTAGAGTAGTATTGTTCTTCAGTACGGCTCAGAATCGTTTCTGGGATCACTCCGAAAAAGAAGTTATGTAGACCTTAGTGGAATTATACCGATGCAAGTTTCTCACCATTTTTAGGATATTATTTTGTATTAGCTAAAACGAAGAATTTTAATTTCAACGTAATCTAATGTTCTCTTAAAAAATAAACAAAAAAAATCGAAACAATTTAAAATTTTACAAATTACACAAACGATTAAAGAAATCGGTCAATAACTTCGGCCACTTCCCTTAAACGGTTAAACCCCGATTTCACTGAAATACTCATAGACGCTTGGCTTTTCTTCATATATTTTTGAAATTTAGTTTTAACGAGTTTTTACGTTGTTGCCATACCATTTTACACTTTGAGTGAGTTCGGGTCATAATTGCGGTATCTCCTAGATAGAATTCCCTCTGTCTCAGTTTAATGTGTATGTTGGCCAATTGTTTCATCAGAAATCACTGAAATTAGATAATGCTCCAATGTTTACTATTTCCATAAAAATGTTGAGTTTGAACGAGAACGGTTGTGATCGACCAGTTGGGCTGAAAAGTAAAAACAAAAATTTTTTTGTTAAAATGCGATTTAATTATTCAATATATTTGCCGAAGGCAATACAGCGTTTTAGGGGTCACGCAATTTTTCGAAATCGTTTTTACGATTTATGTGAAACTTCAAAATATTCCTTGTTTCGGCGATTATTTTTTCAGAGACGTCAAATTTATTAGCAGCAAGCATTCCCTGGATATCTCAGAAAATTATATTGTTATATAGGTCGCTGAAACTCAGATCTTGGGAAACAATTCGAAGCACAAGTCATGTAATTTTGAAATCATTTTCATTGATTTGTGAATGATGTCATAACCTTGCTACTAAGATCAGGACATTTTTTATTATGGTGCGAAATTAAGGAGCCATGTTTCATCCAACGTCACATATCAATGGAGAAATTCGGATTTTTTATGATTGAACAGCTTTAAACACTGCTCAGAACCATCAATTCGTTGTTTTTGCTCTTTTGTGAGCTCAGACGACAGCTACTTTGAAGAGAGCTTACGCCGATATAGGCATGCATTCATTTTTAACATGTTTCTTAGATTTTTTTTACAGCCGCAGCTATCTCGTTTGGACCGATCTATAAATTCTTTTTCTTCTCAATAGCCATTATTGGGAAAAATTACAAAAAGATAGTATCCTTAAGATTTATGCTCGAACGGTTCCATTTGAGGAATACGTAATTTTAAATGTTTTACATTAATATTTTATATCGATTTGAGATTTATATCTGATATTTTTTTCCTGGAAATATTACAACAGGGGAAAAAGTAGCAGATAAATAAAAACAGTATTTCGATTACTTCAGTGTATACCATAGACTCTTCATAGAATTCTAAACAATTTCTATTTATATCTTTCTGTATTCTATGATCTAGGCAACGTTGCTGCGTAGCGCACAGCCGCTATCTTTTCAAGGAATCAAGCGATGCCGTGCAGATGAACACATTCTTAATATTGTTCTTGGCCGTAGTAAAAAAGGATTTATTGTGGATACTTGGGGAAAAGGAAAATCTAATACGGAGATTGATCAACACTATACACAATGGAAAAAAGTCAATCGTGCTATTGGAAATGTTACATCGCCAGCATCCGTTTTAGATAGCTTTAGCAAGCTTATTGAAGGTATTTATTTAATTGAAAATAAAAGAAAACGAATACGTCAAAACACATGCATGGTAATAAACATAAATCCAAGTAAACAAAATTCGTATTTGAGCTTATCATATTGGGCTGAAACTACATTGCCTGATATAAAAAAAAAAAATTCTGTTAAATTTTGATTTTATTATTCAATATAGTTGCCTTCGAAGGTGGTATAGCGAGTATACTCTTGCGGTCTGCAAGCTATGAAGTCGCTGGAGGGCAAATCTGGAGAATTAGGTGAATGTTGAAGCAAATAATTTTCATTGCTTCGTAAGAGGGTGCATTATTCTGATTCCGAATGGGGTCGTTTGCCCCCAATTTCGCTTTTCAATACCCTAATTTTCATGCATTCATATCAAGCACGTTCCTTTAATATCTTTACAGACTCAGCTATCTTGAACGACTCCGCTTTACAGTCATTCAAAATTATTTTTTGAACTTTTTTGATATTTTCGTCGATAACAGCCTCCTCAGGGAGTGCACTGTAAGGTCTTTTTTTTTTTCTTTTTTTTTTGTGTTTATTTTGTGGTTTTGCTTCATAATAATAATGCATTACAGGAAAGTGAAACCAAAACATATCATGACTGTGATAATCCCGCCATAGCATAATTATAATATGACTTTCGGAATCAATTGTTTTACAATTTTGCAAGTAATCGACAAACAATATACCTGACGTCAAAAATCAATGCGATCACTTCCTGACTTCAGTCAAAATATTGCTTATATTGCCCCATATTTCTACGATCTCTGGGGCTATTGCTGTTGGACGTCCTTGACGTGTATCGTCTTAAAGGCTTGTACGGTCACGTTTAAATTCAGCGAAGAATCCTTATACACTTCCATTATTTGGTCGTATATGTCCTTTGCTTTTAACTTATATAAAAATACAAATTTAATCAATGCACGATCCTTGTTTTTTTCCTTTGTAAAAAATTCTGCGACTCGTCGGTTCTAAATGGTTTGTAAGAATTGCACAATTGCTTGCGATGCACTAAGAACCCAGACTTAATCTTGTTTATAGGAGCAAAATAAAAAAAAGTTAACATTTGTATTCTTATATTTCTTTTTAAAGTAATAACCACGGCTCGACCAGAATCGTAACTTACAAACCATAGTCGTCATTTTAAAAATGAACATCTGCTGGATTACTGCTTTTCGTGAATGAAAGCAATACTTAAGCTATAGATTTTTAAGAAAAATTCAAATTGAATTCTACTTATTTGAGAAAATTAAATGTTTTAAGTATTATTTTTGGATCATAGTCTAAGATTTACGTTTTTTCCACTTGCTTTATGCTTTTTTCGTTTATGTTACTGAGGAGTGATATAATTTGATTTTCAAACCTTATGGTTTCCGGTTCTATTAATTTTTGAGTTGCTATTAACATCAAATCTTCTATTACATTTGGTTTTTAATTAAGTTCTGCAGAAGTTCTCGCTTGTTCATAAAAGTTGCATGCAAAAGATTTACCGGGAATAATTTCTGATCTTTTTTAGTTCATTATTAGATTTTTGCTAAGCTTCTTGTTTTTGTTTGGTCTAAATTCTCTTCAATTAGCACGAAGGCTCCAATTAGTGCATTACGTATATTGGTTTATATTTTTATTGTAATCCGCAAATGCTGACCTCGTGTAATCTATCGCATTTAAAAAATTTAAAATTTTTATTGCAATTTCTCGCTATGCCGCCATGACAAAATCTTGTACATTGAACTTATTGTTTTAGGTTCTACACAAAAAAACGACATCATAATACAAGGGTTTTATGCTTGGAATCCTTTTTCTGCTATTACTCAACTTTAAGGTAATCATGTGCAGTTCCGTGTCTTTATTACTCTTTAAGTAAATGTTGTTTTAGATTTATAAATATTTTCTATCTTATCCAGCAATAAAATTTCTAATTTAGATGTTATTTCTTCGACATCAGTTAAGAAGTGTAGTTCAGTCTCAATCTTATTCGTTTTAAATACTTAGGCCTCAATCAAAACGAGTTTAATTTTTATCCACGGAGTATTTGTTTCTTGGCCTCATATTTTCATTTATTAAGTATTTTTAATCCTTAGAGACTTATATTAATATTATAAAGACAAATTTGTAGAAAAAAGTCTTTTCCTTCCAATTTCTTCTTTTTGCCAATTTCTCATCGTTTTCAGTTTGAGCTCTCTTAGCTATATCTGTACATAAAGTTTTTATATCAATATCAATCAAGAGAACAAAACTATTACTGTTTATTGCGTAACCTAGGGATGACATCGCAAAGTTACAGTATATGAAGATCTTCCAATAAATTAATTTCTTCAAAGATAAAGTGTAGAGCAAAAATT
This sequence comes from Ephydra gracilis, assembly GCA_001014675.1. NCBI lineage: Eukaryota > Metazoa > Arthropoda > Insecta > Diptera > Ephydridae > Ephydra > Ephydra gracilis. The sequence goes on from JXPQ01046491.1 coordinate 7,702, forward strand.
TTTGTAAATTTTCTTATATTTTATTATTGTCTTGATTTTTTTTTTGTTTTAATATAGTTTGACGAAGCACAGAATTCGCTTAGAACTTTGATTTTTACTCCTAATTGTCGACACATTTGAAAAAGTTAGTTTTATCTTTCGTTTTTTTATTATGTCTTTTTTCCAAATTTTTCAAAATGCTCAATTATGTACGTAGAATTCCAGTCATTAGAATATCTTTTCAAAATTGTTAAAAATAATACTTACAATTACACCTATGATAAGAAGACGAGGAATGAGCAAAAAAAAAAAAAACTTCGAGGTATCTGTTAAAACTAAATGTATTATTACACGACTTATACGTCTAAGAGTGCCGACTCCAAAGATTGCAAAGATTGCTGGTTGAACGAAGTCAGCGATAAGTGCCATTTTCTTGTATTACCATTTGTAAGTTACTTTTAGTAAGTCAGTAGGCGCACATCATATGTTTTCTCGTATTTAGGCCTTTGCTCAGGTCCTTAACCCTATGGTTGTGCTCAAAACTTTCAACGAGCTCTTGGTTGTCGAATAAATTGAAACAGCTGAAGTCGATGTCAATTTCTTTAAAAATTCCTTTAGGTATATAGCTTATTTTTTTGCTTCGCAAATATGTACATGGCTATCCGGCTATATCGGATTCGCTACTTAATAGCGCAACTGCCCTCTGTTTTAAAGCCTCATGTATAATGATTTATACCATACTTTGCTATATTTATGCTATAAGATCTTCTATCTTCTGCTTCTAAAGTCCATTCTGCATCTTCAACGCCATATTATTTGCGACTAGTCCTCTAAAAAAATAAACCATTATTAAATGCCCCTCGCAAGTCCCAAGAAATTAACAACATATTCTTTATCAGGTCTCGTTCATACAGAGAAATACATTAGGCTGCTCATCAACTTTATTTGTATTTCAATGCCCCAATAGATGCTTGGGTATGCCAGGTCCATCATGTCACATTATTTCGTGAGCTCATCCTTAAGTCATCTTATTCATTCGTCATTATTTACTACTGTTGAACAGTCATCAAAATATATGGTAATCAACACCTTTTAATCACCATGACGTCTGGCGATAAGACATAGCTAACATCTTGTTGCTATGAGCCCGATGATTACCAATTTCGTCTGGAGTTTTTAATATATTATTTAGGCGTTGATACAATGCATCCAACCATCCATTAGCGACATCCTTCACGGATTTTGTTTCTTCGATAGTTGAATAACTTTAAATTGTTTAAAAAATATTTAAGGAATTCAGGGGTTTCCATGGAAATCGTTTCTTGAACAATACCATTTAAATATGCAGCCACTAAATCCATATGATGTGATATTTTCAAAATGCTTTTTGCTGCAAGATCAACGAACACCCTAATGGATGTATATCGTAGGATTGGTACGCATGTATCACTAGAATCTCTCCTGCGCGTTGCGACAAAACACCATTTTTTAGTGGTATTTTCTCTTGTTTTTAAAACAAACTTTACATTTCTCTAGGTGTCGAACAGTTTCACAGGTTTGATTATTAATTTTGGCTGAAAACTTACTGCTTCTGCTACAGATGTAGGGTCCACTTGCATTAAAAAAGACGTTATTTATGTGTTCATCGGTTGGGAATCCAATTCGATGTCGATAATTGGCATTCGTTATTCCGGATCTTCATCTTGACGTGTATTTCATTAGTTAGGAGGGTTGGGGCTAATGTCACTGTGCATAATTTCGAGTTTTTAGTTTTAATAACGCTCGCGGTGAAATTTTTGCGACCGTGTTTCTCTATTATGCAATTTTCACACGTTGACATTGTATTATTTAGTTTTTCGCTAAGACCGTATGCAAGTCCATTTGCGATTAAGTATTTTAGATCGTATCTATTTAAGTGTCACATGTTCGTATGGCGCAATTCGATGTCATTTGACGTCTTTGCTGGACGATTGTTGCTGTGTCGTATGCTTTTAAGAAATGCAGAATTCCGATACTTTCGGCTTCGAGATTAATATTTCTGTGTTTCTTGATTTCGGGGAATAGTTATCCGTAGCTATAGATATCAACAATAGATTTTGCGCCGGTCGGAAACGGATAACACTTCACTTATTCGAATGTTATCGCTGATCTTCAGCATTACCACGTCCTTATTTCTAGGTGTTAAATTAATAAATTTTTGGGCATTACTGCTTATAGGTCCGATACGTTTTCGCTAAAGCACGGGACTTCTGTATTACATTTGACGTTATGGCATACATGGTGATAATTTTTTTTTTTTTTTTTAAACCTCATTTATGCGAATTTTCACTGTTGCGATTTTTGTCTTTATCGCACGTAAAACACGTATTTCAATATATGACCTCGTGGTTCACTTCGGCACTGTATACGATTTATGTTTCTTGCATATAATGCATCAATCTTCGATTGCTTTTAGGAACTTATAATCTTCAAGAATCACACGTAATACATCAGTTCATGGTAAGTCGTCCCATGTCTGTAACATATAACAAAAGGTTATGATAAGTGGTGGCAAACTGTACAGCAGTAAAATTTCCAAGAAATCTTCCCTATATATAATATCATTCCTATACATACACAATCACCGCTGTTTAGACGGGCTAGCACAACGCGTTTTAATAATGTTGCATTTATGGTAGGCCTTCATGACTACGAACGTATTTACCAACTTGTCCCACATTTGCTTCTCTTCTGACACTAGCTTGGACGCACTCGGTGAAATATTCTTCGGTTATCATGAAATGACGAATACACGATGACTTAGTTCCCCCAAAGACCCTTTTGTGATCAGTACAACTTTCATATAAAGCTTCCAAATGTCAATCAATGCGCATTGATGTTCCACACATAATTTAATTAATATTTTCTAATAATTATAGAAAAATTTCATTGAAAAGTATAATAATTGCACAAACGCTGTATGCTGTGCTTATTACTAATTAGAATTTAATTTGTCAATTATGTTGTTTACGCGTCTGCGCGAGCTAGTTGCAAACGATCAAAGAGCCGCATGTAATTGCAGGTTGAGCTATGTTAGGGACAAGTATGACTATTTAATTTGAACGCTTCAGCGTGGTATTTTCACGTATATTGCATAAAAAATTGTCCTCTACTGCGACCAGTTACACTAACTCACATTAGTTTTATTCGTTGAAGAGGTCATAGAGCCGTGAGTGGGTTATGTGAATCTCGGTAGTGAATGTTTTCCTGGATTGTCTTTTACCGGACGTAATGAGTTTTTGACGAATAATTAAGCTGCTGTCCGAGGCATCCTCAATTCGCACTCTATTCTCTCAGTTTCCAGAGAAGTGCGCAAAGGACGCCTTCGAGGGTGCCGGCCGCTCAAGCAGTGTTTTATTGAGTTCCTCATAACTAAGGGTTTGGCGGTTTGGTCTCTTGGTAATCTTCTTCATCCAGCGTAAATAGCTGGAAGTGGCCCAAGAGATTTGATATGAAATAAGTATCCATAGTAGTATCCACATAAGTATCAAAGTCAGATATAATTTGCCTGCCAGCACGACCTCAGAGGATCACTCCTCAATCGCTAACCGCACTTCATACATGGAGGTACTGTCCACTGCTAGGACAAGAGCTCGCTTTAACAACTCAATATTTTGATATTATGGGCAGGACTTGTTATTCATTGGGTTGGACTCTGAAGTACCAGCTGCCCAATCCTTGCGTGATATGAAGTTCGAAACGTGTTTTGAGCCACAATTGAGTCGTTTTGAAAGAATAAAGACTACGCAACGTTAGATGCTTTCATGATGTAAAAATCATGGTTGTCCACCCAACAATACAGTAAGCTCTTATTTGGACCTACAGTTAGGAAGTTTTATATACATAAGAAACCAAGCCATAATGACTGAATACTGCTATGTTGTCCCGCATGCGTCAAGCATTTTGAATGTGCATACCTTATGGAGTGCAGATATAACCTCCAACTACTTCGTTGGCACGGCCATGTAATGAATGCGTCTTTGCGCAAATAGAATCCTTACTCTGTGCAAATTCTCCGTTTAGAAGCTTAAGCCATAACAGAAAGCGAATGTAGTCTATCTCGATAGACTCCTTTTGCAATATCCTTTAGCATCTGATGAAAATGCTCATTGGCAGCCATTTGCAGACTGTGTGTTCCTCTGGGTAGATTGGTTTCCATAGGGTGCAGAAACTCGTATGAAAAATGGCCGACCGCTTCCTTCAAATGTTTCCTTGCCAAATGAGACGAAATATACCACCCTTCAGGAGGAAAAAGTTTGTGTTAAGGAAAGGAGAGTGTGAGGTAATTGAGGTACATGCCAGCAGACCAAAGGCTCCAACATTTTTTTCAAATTTAATACACAAAGTGAGAATCCCGGAGCTTCAGCAATCTATTGGCTGATGTTAAGAGTACATTAAGCTTGTGGAGGGCATATTAAATAACATCCTGAGTCACAATGACATTTATAATTGTGCAAACAAAAACTTAACGCCGAACACAACAATCGCACCAAATACTTTCATCCACTTTGCCATCAAACGGCTAAAACTAAAAAGTGAAATTTCTTCCATGGATGAGATCTTCAAACTGCTCTAAATATTGGTAGAATCGAAAAGCAACACCTCTATGTGGATTTCAAGGGTGATTGTTCCTCTCCGTATAGAGACCACCGACACGCCATATGTAAGTTGTGCATCCAGGACAAATTAAAAATCAAGCTTTCCTAAAAGATACTCAGAAAGGTCCCATATATCGTGAAGATAGGTATTAACATAGCTTTTGATGCCAAACGCGGCTTCAAATTGACGATGAAGAAAATAATCTTTGTTGCTATATTAAAGTACAGCGGAAACATTTTTTATAATTGAGTACTCTCTCTTACGATCGCCGACGATGTGGTCATCATCAGTAGAAGGAAACACTAGGTAAGGCGGTATTGTCCAGATAAGATGGAAAAATGTAGAAGATGTATCTGACAATTAAGGAGAAGAAGACAAAGTACAAAGATTGTAGCTTAGGAGAAGCTTTTGAAATCGAGCATTTCAATAGAGTGGTTCGGAACTGCAATAGCAATATAATAAAGAGATATCTCTTCCAAAAAATCCGGTATATACAAGTTACATGAAAGCGTACGCAAGTTATATGCCCTTATTGCATTAGGTAGAATTACGAGTTGTATGAAATTTTCGGCGTTATCGCCATCGTAAAATAAATTTAAATGTATCGAATCGTTGGCTAGGTACATTGATCGTACGGATTCGTTTGAACCTGTTAGTGTTTGATATCCACCCCAGTGTCGGAATAAGAAGAAGGAAAAAGCGGACGTGCCTGAGGACGAGATCTGCCACAGGTCGTAATGGCTAAACAAGTGAGTAAGAATGTCAGGAAATCACCGGTGAGATTACCGTACGTTTTGTATAACAAATCTCAATTTTTAAATTTGTGTTTTGACAATTCCTGTTTTCTTTCATGCATTTCTATATATTTAAAAGAATGCATTAAAGTAATTTTAATATAATTTCGCTAGCATGCACTGATATAACATGTACAATGGATAAATGGCTCAGTAAGTTAGAAGGGAGTGGTTGGCTGAACTTGGTGCTTAATTCCTTAAATGCTGCATGCGTTGTGGCACAGTGTTTAGACCAAGAAGGGAGTCCTGTTCTAGTTCATGGGAGCAAAGGTATGGACTCAACACTAATTGTGACGTCTTTGGTGCAAATAATTTTAAATCCGGATTGCCGTACAGTTCGTGGGTAATATACTATTATATAATAGGATTTTCAAGACAATTTTTTTGAAATGCTTATCGATTTTAGCTTACAAGCTTTAGTGGAACGTGAATGGGTACAAGCAGGCCATCCGTTTGCCTCACGACATCGTTATTCATGCTATACACCTACGCAGAATCGACCGAAAAGTGCCGGCTCAACATTCGTACTATTTTTAGATTGTATCTATCAGTTATACTTGCAATTTCCATGCAGTTTTGAATTTAACACATCAATGCTGGTATTACTCTTTGAGCACAGTTATTTTTCTCAATATGGCACATTCTTGTGTGACTCAGAACGGGAACGTTATGAAATAAATTTACACGAACGCACTACTAGTTTATGGTCGCATCTTAATCGACCTGATGTACTGAAAAATCTTTTAAATCCATTATATGAGCCAAATGCTAATGTAATTTGGCCATCTGTCGCACCCATCAGTCTTGAAATATGGGATGGTAAGTTTGCAAATGGGAACAAGCTTTAAATATCTCTTATATTTAATTTTACATGATTTGCCAGCTAAGCCACAATTAATAAATCGAAGTTGAAATGAAATATTAATACCCGAACAGAAGAACGGAAAAAACATTACCGTGTGGAATTTGTAGTCAAAATTTATTTGTTTTTCAAGAACTTCCTTAATTTTTTTTGTGTGTTAAAAACTATAAATAAGTAACAGAATTATCTTACTTTCTTTTTTAGAATTGTATTTACGTTGGGTTGTAAATCAAGACAATATTGTAAATACAATAATACAAATTCAACTGCTAGTTACAAAGGAAAAGGAGCTCCGTACGAAGGTAAATTAACGTTGAACGAACGTATCAGTGCTTCACAAATGATTAAATAATTGTATATTTAAGGCACTTAAACTGCGGAAACAACTGGTTGATCTCAAGCAAAGTTACCGACATTTAATGTATAGCTAAAAATTATTTAATATTGTTGCTGTTTAATTTCTTTCACATAATGGCCTACGAATCTGAAAATCTGTAAATTAATACCTAATATAAAAGAAATTCAAATTTAATTTTATTCAGATTTGTCCCAATAAAGAAAAGATTTATAAAGATATATGCATTGCAAAATAATATGTGAAAACTTGATCATTTTTAGTCACTCTACTTGTAAATTTTGGGTAATAAAATAAAAGCAGGAAATAAGTCAAAATACGTAAACTTTTTGAAGAATTTCTTCTTGAATATGAAATGTCTACATCAACTATTTCACCGGTTACGAAAAGAAATTGTGGAAGTAAATAAGTACGAGGGCTGTTCAATAAGCACCGTGCTAAATACAAAGAAACTATTTTTTTTTTATTTTTCAACAGAGTCCCATTTTAGGAAG
>JXPQ01046794.1:2034-12773 GCA_001014675.1 Ephydra gracilis
CCATTTTTTATTGACTCTTTGCTAGGGTTTAAATCTGGGCTATAAGAAGCAGCCAGCGAGCCGCGTATATTGCGCCAGTGTAATCCGTCAATTTGGCTCATCCCTAGTCCCATCTTCAAAAGTTGACCTTTAGCATGAAAAAATCCAGAATTGATCTAAATATGAACTTTTGGGTCTTTCTCTTAAAAAAAGATTGGTATCTGTTCGGCAAATTTTCCTAATTCCAATTGATTAAAACCGCTTAGGGAAAAAATGATTGCCCAAAAATATGAAAACTCCTGAAATAGGGAAATTTAAATAATAAAACAGCAATCTATAAATTGTCAGTGATTTCCTTAGGAATATATAAAAGAAAACGGATTTTGCATGTTGAAGCGACTCATCAAATGTGCGGTATTTCTTCTATAATCTTCATTGGTGCAACACAGCAGACATAGAATTAGAAATTCCTGGGACTATCGAATATGAAAATTTCATCAGCATTCTAGCTAAAAGACTTAATTCCAAATCCAAAATATTTAATTAAAAATCCATCTTTTTTGAGAATGTGTATAATCATAATCTAAAATAAGAATAAAAACAATCCTAAGCATATGCTCTCCGCGGTGGTATAATGCATTCATGAAGTGGCCCGCACGAACTTTTGTGTTGGTCACCTTGGTTTATGTAATTCAGGAACCTGCATCGTAAGAATTTATATCAAAATCTACCTATTCATTGGAGGCACAAGGCTATTATATAAATGATAAATATAATTCCTTTGGACATTTGTAATAACTTTAAAATTTATTGGACTAAAGCAGTCGTATTTAAAAGTATATTTACACATTCATTGTTAAAATTATTAATGTAAGCAATTCAGTTAAGTTGGGTTGTACAATTGCATTTTTAAAATTTTTCAATCGTTTGAATTTTATTTTTTTTTCAGTTGCGTATCTTCTCTTGATTTCAAAACTTTTTCACCTTTCGCATCAAGTATTTCTTCTATATTCCTTTTGCCATCCAAATCTGTAAACCAATTCAGGTTATCTGCTATTAAATGATTTTTAGCACAGCCGTCACATTCGACAATTACAACACCGCGAGTATACGAGCTTTTGGATATGAATTTCGTGTTTCTGGTTTGGCACAGTTTGCAAGTATATATGAGCATCAATTTGGTCTTTATTTCACCCAGGATATTTTCGGTTTGTAGGATCATTTCATCTGAAGAGCGTTGGTGACTTGATCGTATACAGTAATGCAACACTCTTGCACATTCGTTTTCTTTGAGAAATCCCATTTTCAAAAATTTTAGAGAAGTGGCGCGAAACCCAAAGCGGGCTATATTCTTGAGAACATTCATCCAATTAATGATTCTATCACAATATGAATAAAAAGTATACAAATTAATTTTCCCATTCTCAATTCCTTAAACAAAGAATACTTTACTCAGAGCTTATATGTGTTGGGACACCGAGAGTTGAATAAAGTAAAACTATGAGTAGACGTCATAACTGTCTTACCAAAAAAAAAGTAGAAATGTCCAAGTCTTACCCATACAAAAATTATGCAACTTCCAGCACAGAAGAATATCATTTAATTAAAAATTCCGAATTTCTGGACGGTTTGCCACTGTTATTGCATCACATACAAAGCATAAAGTATCCATTTTTGTTTCGATTATTCTTTCTGAAAAGATCATCCGACATTTAGAGTTGAAGTATTTTTAATAGTTGTGCATAATTATCACATGAAATTTCCAAACGTTGCAAATTATTAAATCTAGGAAATCAAACTATTTCCTATTATGTAAATTTAAAGGTATTTAATACTTTCACTTCAGTTTATGTAGGCCATTACGAAAATAATTTTGTTTTTGTATTTAAAAGTGTTTTTTATGCGTTTGATTGAAATTTAAGGTGAGATGGTTTTTCTCCCAAATACAACAGGCACTGGCATTATGAACCCCAAACATACATTAACCATATTATGAAAATAGTTAAAGAACGAATTTTAAAAATCTAAATACAAGTCTATGTTCGGTTTTCAAAAGTCATATTTATCAAAATTATAAAAAAAAACTTAGATATAACACCATTGAAAGGCGAATATGTAAAGCAGAAGAGAAGGCAATTCAAATTATTATTAATGTTTGTTTTTATCTGAGATTTTCAACTGAATACACACGCGGGACATGTTATTTTGAATTGCATATGTGCAATTATACAGCTCCTCTATAAATATAATTTTTTAGGTTGATTCCTAATATTATACAGATATTTTGAAGAATTATTAAGAACAAGCCTATATAAAAATATTGACTCAACTCGACCTTTCAAAAGAGCAATCAATTTTGAAGACTTTGAAACGCAATCTCATGACATAAAAATAAAATCTATTATTAATTGAGAGCAATTAAATTCAATGAATTTTCTTATATGTAATAAATTTGAGTTGAAACCCTGAGTAATTCTATTTTGTATACACTTATATTTGCCAAAAGTTTTTTGTGTTATCGCAAAAATGAAATAAAAAATATGAAAAAAGTTACAGTGCCAATATATGTTGAAAAAATTTTGGATAAATTCTCTCTCTTCTTCGTGTCCTGAATGTAGAACACAAAATATGATAGAGACAAGTGCAAAAATGGCGGCAAAGAAAAAAATTTCCTTATCAAGCTCTGTTTCTTATCTTTCTAGGTGTATAAGCTTTTGGAAACTTTCTTTTTACCATTATTCATGATTTCGCTGTGTTATTTGGTTTTTCATAAATGTCGGGCACATATGTGGCTGCAGCTCAAAAGTTAGCATGAAATATATAATAGTTTTTCACATTATTCCATGTTGGTTTCATTTATGGAATGTCATTACAAATAAAATTGATACCAAAACTGGATTTGAAATGATTTTTTATAGAATGGTATTTGTAATCTAAGACTTAGTTATAAAATTATACCTTATTTTATAAATGGTACAGTTGTACTCTGCGATAATCGCTTTGTTTTACCTGGCGTTAATGCAATCGTATCAGATTATATTTTGGTTTATGTTTGTAATGATACAAGGACATTGACTTAATTATAATTGCTTTGAAAACGTATATGTGGCGTTCCACAGTAATTAATGTAATGGTGTGCAACCGTTTCCATATGGTTCCGCAAAGTATAATAACAAAAGCAAAATAAAATTTTATCTTTTTAAAGCAAAACTATTTGATATTCTGTTCACCTTTTAATTCGAACAGAATAAAATATTTTATATTAGCTACAGTAGTTGATTGTTCTAGATGGTTATTCGCCCATGCATTTTATACATTTCCTATTTAACAATTGTTGTAAAGAAGTTTCTGTAAGTCGAGGTAGAATATTCTTGTATCCGTTTTATTTTTACAATTTTTTTTTGGGAATTTAGCAGAAAAATTAAATAAATAATTAATTAAATGAAATAATTGTTTTATTATTTAGGTATTCTATAAATAGCTGCCTATTTCGAGTTTTGCAGTTAATTTATGTATGATAATTTGTACTTATATGCGCGTGACTGTAAGAAATAATGCAACTATTTGATTGGAGTGATAATTTTAAACTTTAAAATGTGTTTTTGAACAAGTTTACTCGCTTATTTACAAAGCAATAAATTTCAGGAAAAGTTCCACAAGCTTTGCTTTGTTTATAAAAATGGCTTAAACAGGTTATGGGCCCAGGCACAATTGCATATAACCAAGATCAATAAAAACTAGAAAATAAAAATTAAATCAAAGAACATTTAATTTGTGGATTTAAATGCAGTTAATAATTTAATTTATTTTCTTTTGGAATTCAAGTTGTGAGACTAAAAAAATTGAAATGGTACGTGAAGAAAATTCTGCTTGTTGGAGGAAATAATGATCCTTTTAAACTACAATAGGCATTGGCAACAGGTTAAGGGTGCGACCAAAAGAAAATCAGCCAAGGATGAAGTGGCCCTACAAAAATGGATTTCATTTGATCAAAACGCACAAGTGTTGACGATATTGAGCGCCAAATCAACACAATTGGGTTAAATAAAGTATGCGAAGACGTCAGCAGAAGCGTGGAAAACTGCGAGCTATACATTAACAAGGGCTTGTACACGAGGTATATTAATACAAACGGTTGCTTAATCTGCTCATTGGTGAAGAGGGTAATATAATGTTGCATCTTAATAAATTTAAAGAAGTAGTAAGCAAACTAACAGGAGCTGTGTAGATGATACAAATATTTGGTATTTTGCTACTCGACAACTTGTATTAGTATATTAAGTGTACCATTGCAATGGAGGTGCAAGACCCAGCTCCTAGTTTCATTTTAAATGGCGGAAATTCTCGAAGAACCGAAAAGATTTGTAATCTTTAATATTAAGAAAAAGTAACTCAACCATACAATCTGAAATCATAAAAACAACACTTTCAAAAATAAATGTAACAATTGTTCCTTAATGGGCGAAAATGTGACAAAAGTATACAAATTTTAAAAGAAAGCAACGAAGCGAACAAAAATTTTATTACCGCTGTATTGCAGATGTTGACAGCGGTAGTACATTAAACCAAGCAAATTGCTTGCTACACTAAAAGTGCTGCAATATCACACATGTGCAATAAGAAGAGTTTGATAACAAACTTTAAAGAGCACATCAAACATATTACATTGGCAGGTAACCATCACATCAAGCAACGGGAATAAGTGATGTAGTTTTAGGAATTCAATTTAAATTTGGAAAACGTACTAAAGTGTTCCGAGTTGCAGAGTAATTTTATGTCAGTAACCAAAATAATCGACAAAGGGCTTACAGTTAAGTATGATCAACCACCATAAAGAAATTGCTTTATGATGCAAACAGGCAAGACATTTTCTTCTTGTTTAGAGAAAATGTTTAATACGCTTGTGGTTTGGTAATGCATTCATTTTTCAAAGGAAATCGATTATTTATTGAAGGACTGATTAGAATTGGTTCAAACAGATATATGTGGATCATTCAATACGAAATCAAGCAATTTCAATTAAATGTTTATCTTCAAAGTGGTCATAAAATAAAAATGCTACTCACCAATAAGTGATAATGAGTTCAACGCGTATTTCTGGCATCAAGGCATAAAGAGACAGCTTACTCTGCCTTCCATGTTGCAGCAAAATAGCGCAACCAACCAATATGAAGTGGCTCGAAAAGGCTCGTTCAGTGTAAATACTTGTGAGAGTACAACAAAGATTGTGATTGAAGGAATTAACACGGATGTTTTTAGCGAAATTGTTGTCCTATAAAAATATTATGTGAGAAAATACAAATAGAACCTTGGAATGGTAAAAAGTAGTGTGAAGAATTTCAAAACGTCTAGAGGAAATGCAGTTGCAAGTACTAAAACAAAGAAGATGTCTAAATTTGAAAGACAAGACGAAGAAATTACAATAATATTCTATGAGAGGCATATGTATTGTAAAAGACAAGAAACAATCAGCATCCTAAAGTAAGGGAAGATAAAAATTCCAATGAAAGAGAGCTACAGACTTCACTCGCCGTAGAGTAATAAATGCATCTACATAAAATGAAAGTGGCATTAGCATATTTAAATAGCAAGTTCCATAATCAATATGAACCAAACAAATTTGTACAACTGAATAAAGCTCAATATGGATTGAAACAGTCAGAAAGGGAATGGAACTCAAAACTGGGCCATGTTTTAAAAAAAGGAAGTGGCCCCATGAATTGGTGGCTCTTGCCGTGATAAAGGAAATAAAAATAGAATTTAGGTATCAGTCGCTAGATAATTTCATTTTTAAATATGGAGTTAAAACATTATACAGCTGGTGAAAGAACTTCCGAATTTGATGTATGGAATAGGAAAATTTGGAGATAGCGAAACGGGAACTATTAGAATTAGAAAAAAAATATATGTAAGCTAATAATATAAAAAACTGAATCAATTTGACATGGAGACCTATAAGCCAGTTACAATTCCAATTCAACCAGGTCATCGAATGAATTGTGGAAATGACTGCGAGTAGTGGATACACAACAGTATCAATCGATGATTGGCGTAGTATTATATTCGGCTCTAACAACCTGGCCACATATTTGACATTCAAAGATGGCGTAGAGAGATTCAAATTCACAGAAAGAGCACGTGCAAGCTGTAAAACATGTATATTGCTGACAGTTGTTATTACGAATTAATATTTGATGGAAGTGACAAAGCAGAGGTATGTGGTTTCATTGATGCAAATTGTATTGACGATGGAAGAGATTGTAAAGCTTACACATAATTTGTTTTTATTAAGTTAGATATTTAATTAGTTGGGAATAAAGAAAAACAGTTTGTATTTTACTCACTACTGCCAAACTTTAGCAAACCAGGAGCACTGAATATCAATAACCAAGGGCACAGAAATTGGCAACCAATTCGTATAAGGTACCGGAACATGCACAAGACTATCAATTATATAGAAATTATTTTATTGTACTGTCCAACCGACGAAATCATACTATATTTTTATCAAGAATTTCACCTAAGGAAAAAAGTGTCAATTTCGTTGAATTATTAATTTAACTTTAAATTACTTTGAAATGTTCAAATTATTTTTTTTTATTTTATGTTAAGGGGCGTGAGAAATATTGATTGTAATGCTATGATTTAAGCCGGGTATGTTGCCCACGCTCAGCTGATTCTTTTTATCAAACTATTCCTACATTTTCATTCTAACTTGCTTTTTGTAACTTCCACCAACCCCATTTTGAATACAATAACCGAAATTACTATAATTAATATAGTTTTGCATACAGAAATACAAGTTGAAAAATAATGCAAAATATGGGTAGTGCAAACATTGGTTTTAATGCATAATAGATTTATCCGAGATACTGCCTATTCAGAAAGTAACCATTGCGATATAATTCCAAATAGGAATTGCGACACTTGTTTGTCCAATTATTCTGGAATTCACCTTTCAACAAATTTTAAAAATGGAAGCAAATGAAATTTCTGGACGAATACTCATCGATTTTATTTTCTCAAACAATCCTCTTACATAAAAATATTGCATATCGCTTTGCACGTTTTCAATGATTTTTGTTAAAAGCAAGTGCACTGTTTCGAAACAGCTCCACTTAATAATTTTATAGCAGCAATAAATTTCTACAATGCAATTTACTCACGAAATCACATACATAATATCATTTAAAATGGCTCATGAAATTTTTCAACCATTTCGTTTGCTTCATGATTTCAGATATCTACTTTAAAGGACTTTCATCATTATTCCCCTTATTTATTTCCACAATTTAGGACACTTGCTTAAGCTCATATTTCATGAAAAATTTCCATGATCATCTGTGCATTATAACCGAGTCTGTCAGACACTCAACTTCAATCAACTTCCTCAATCGTCACGCTGATATAAATAAAATAATAACATGTGAGTGAATTGAATTCTATTACAAAACAAGTTGTTAGTTGTAGGAAAACATTAGTATATCATCGATTATTTGCAAGGTTCGAATTAACCTCACCTTGCGAAAGTTTCCAGCTTATGTCGCTGCTTACATATAACTGAACTGCTAACCATAAATTGTGTAGCGATGCAAACCACCGAAACAACATTGAAAAAATTGTCTTAAGAGAGGCATTCGAAATTTTTGAACTCATTAGGTAAAATAATACTTTCTTGTTACAAAAACCAAAACGCGTATAATCAAAAAATAATGTTACATAAAATGAATTAAATCAAAGAGCATCGCGGATGCTTTTAAGATTTCAATTAAAATAAACCCATTTTTGAAAGAAAATATGTAACTTGTAATCACAGCAATAACAAAAAGGAATAGATTCCTGCTGTTGTTATGTCCATTGAACCATACGTGACATACGTATTCCAACCACATTTTCTTATTTTTGATGAAAACAAATCTTCAGAATTATTACTTTGACTCCGTACTGCAGCTCTTTTTTTTAAACCATGTTCATCCAAAGTTCACACTATGAATCAAGGAATTCGACAACGATCACCTTGTCGCTCGTATCTGTATCTTGCTTGTGTTTGTAAATATCACATTAAATAAATTTTGAAGACGAGGGTGTAATATCAAATCCAATTACGAAGCGATATCGAATCCAAATATGTTATTTGTGCATTTTGAGTTTTTCAAAAACATATACATAAGTAAATAAAATTATGAGCAAATTCAAATATTCATGCACAATATGTGCAGAACGTATCATTGACATTTTTTTGGTCCCAGCTCAATCGATCAACTTCACTTTGCTAACACCTAAAATTCTTTTATAGGCTTTAATTATATTTTCGTTGGTAACAACCGTTTTGGGTACATCGACCTCGGTCCTTATTTGGTCTCGTTTGCCTTGTTTTCCCTCATTTGATTTCTCTGGTGTAAACTCCGAATAATATTTATTAAGCTAAGCTTTCGCTTCAACATTATTTTTTGGCAAAAATTCAGTGCATTGGTAAGGCACGAAAATCTTTGTAATCCATTTCGTATAAACTGGCAAAAAGTGCAGCACTGAAAATGTTCTATGCCACAAACTAATGATTCAAGTTAAACAACCTTATAAACGAATTTTTTTAAGATGAGGGTTGACTTAAATTTATATGGATTTAATACTGGTAGTGCCGTCTGTGTGTAAGTATACGAACTTTTCAGCCCATCTGTTAAGTTCAAAAATGAATCGCAGTGAAAATATAGATTTTTCTAAGCTATTTATTGTTTCACAAAAAAGGAGCGAAAATTCATTAAAAATCTATCTTAATGGTTAAAGAATATAATGAAATATAATAATATATAATAAAAGACTTATCGATTGATTTGCATGATGGTGGAAATGAAAAAAAACTATTTTGAACTATTTTAAACAAAAAATACTGCTCTGTCTTGAATAGCAGAATTGAGTTTTGGGAAATGAATTTGGACCGCATAATAGCTTCTCAAAAGTATTTTCATTGCTTAGTGAATGTGAATTCACCATTTATTATGTGATTTTATATACTTCCCAATTAACAAAGATCCTTATTACATTTCTACTGCATTTAAATAAAATCACATAGTTCTAAAAGAACTTCTGAAAGAAAACTAAAGTATGTTCACAATTTTTTGAGGGTTATTCGATTGGTTTTAACGTTTGAGTCCAAAAGTCGCTATACAGAATTATTCGGCCGGCTTCTGCCGCTCAAAATATAAATAAAATTTTAATTTTTTTTCTAAAAAAAATAATGTATCTGTATTTTTTAAATATTTAAAAAAAAATAAAAACGTTTTCAAACCCACTTTGACATGCATCACAATATAATAGAGTCGTTTAGAAAACGTGTTTTTTGTTAGGTTGCTCATCATTGAATCCGCAAAAAAGAGTTCACTATGCTGAACAAGTGAAAATATCACACTCACTGGTATGCTAACTCACTTGTAAATTTTGTGTAAGTGCAATGTCACCTCATGTAGAAACTGAGTTACAATGTGAAATGAACAAATGAGTAACCATACTGAGTTCCCGGATTTTTTATTTGCCGAAGTTGTTTGAAGACAGAAGAAGATTCCAAACTTTCAACTCGGCGTACATTCTACTTTTTTATTTCTTAGCAGCATGTTTGAAAGTACGCATTTTGACTCATTTTAAACGAAAAACAGGTATCCACCAAATTGAGTTATATTTACCAAGCACTACTGTTTATATGCCAGATGCTTGAGTCACATAGATTTAAATCAATGTTACGTAAAAAAAGTGTGCCTCAAGTTACAAGTATTGTTTACTTAATCTATTAAAATTATAAGGAGCAAAATTAATAATAATTTTTGAGTTAAAAAAAGAATAGGAAAATAAGTCAATCAAAGTATTAATGCTTTATCACAATATTGTATCCAAAAATCAGACGTCATTTAATGTATGCTTCCGTATCAAGAAAACCATGCTGAATTGTGAAACAATGCTAAAAATTACTAATTCGTACAAGTTCAATAAAATTGACATGTAGTATATGTAACATTGAGTACGTTAATGGAATACCCTTCGGTCATGCCGATCCAAAAGAATAAAAAAATATCCTATTGCTAATAGAATCAAATTTTTTATAAATTGAAATCTTCAGTTTTATAGACTACTTAACTAATATCACCTTCGGCTATATCATCAAAACATTTTCCACTAAAACGCTAGCCGACATTTACCACACTCTCTTTCAAAATCCTTCCAGCCATAGTTTTTCCAAGAGCCGTTTAACGTTAATATTTCAGTCACAATTCTTCATATTATCATTAGAACTCATACTATTAAGAATAAGTTAAAATGTTACTCTTTGAATGTATATATTGTACCTTGGTCTAATGTTCGAAAGACCGATGTTGTGTTAGACGGTAGGAAAGCCGTTTTTACATTGGGAGGGTTGAAACTTTAAAAGATGTCCTGGGGCATCATCTGTTATATAGGCCCCTGAACCGTTGCTACACAGATTAGGGTAATACGGTAATTCCTGGCTTCAAAATATGGTGCAGACGTGTTGTGCAAGTTATGTCCTCGCAGCTTCTATATCTGCCGAACCACTTTAGCCATGAGATTAAATATTGTGTAAAGAAAATCATGTTTTAAAATCTTCAAACCAGGTTTCACTTGCAAAGATTTCCCGCTCACAAATTTCTTTAGCTTGGTGAGATTTTCTTAAATAGCAACCTGCTCTGCGTTTTTTCCTTTACGGAAATAATAACATAAAATATGACGAAAATGTTCTTTCGTGGGTTCCATAT
>JXPQ01047343.1:0-10688 GCA_001014675.1 Ephydra gracilis
CTCGATTTTTGAACGTGCATATCTCTTGAATTGGTTAACCGATCGGAGTTGGACAAAGTTTGTGAGAAAAGTCAAGACTCCAGCTATAATTGGGATTTCAAGACATTCCCGGAATTGTGGGGGAAGTATGGAGTATGAATGAAATGAAGACATACCCGGATTTCGAGCNAGTGGGTTTTACGCTTTTGAACGATTATAGTTTCCAAGATAGGCGTTGCAAAAATATGAAAGTGGGCTCAATTGATACGTTTATTTAAATCATTGTTTTTAGTGGAAAATTTAAAGGCTGTAGTATAGGTTAAAATAGTTGTGTTCAGGAATATAAATATTAGTTTTGATTACATGAATTGATCTGTAGAAATTTTTTCGTAAAAACTGTATGAATTTAACGTCCGATGTAGCAAAGTGAAAATCATTTATTAGAATACAATTATAATCGGCTTTCACAAAATTTTACATGGCTCTTGCTATGATGAATTCATTATCTGGAACCAGCATAAAGCGTCTTACCGATCCAGCTTCACACTTTTTTTTTGAAAGATTCAGATTTTAAGTAAGGAATAAATTAATTTCCCATTTCCGTTTCATCACATACAGATTATATTTACCGTATTGATGCTTTACCTAGCCTATTGAAATCTCCTAGGCATTGCTGTCCCTCTGAACGTCTGTCACAAAGCAAAACCTAGAAAGAAGGACTATAGCAATATTTTTGAAATTTGGAACACATATTCTACTGAAAAATTTTAGATGTAATTTTGAATTAAATAAAAAGTTTTCAAAATACTTCAATAATTATAATGTGATACCATCTAAGCATTTTCCGAAAATCTACATGATTGTATGAAAATCGCAGATATCTCTAGTTGAACTTTTTGGTTCGAAATAAGGATTTTAAACAAAATTAGCAACATTCACCAATCGAATTCAAAATCTAAATTTCATAATTGATTTGGCATAAATCTGAGCAATACATCTGATAAAAAGGGGTCTGATTCGATAAAAATCCGAGGGAAAGAAGTTTCGAAAAGAACTTAGCCAAAAATATCAATCGAATTAAATGTGAGAAAATTTGCAATTCTTATGCTATTGACAATTGCTCTCGCATGGAAACTCATGTTTTTTGATATTCAAACTTTAGGAAATGGGCGCATCAACCTCTATATATTTTCCCTTGCGAATCTCGCGTAATTTTTGCCTGCAAACTTTCTTATTTTTATTTTCTCGTGAACTGCTTTGACTGAAGTGCGAAGCAAGATACAAGTGTTTCGACAGACGATATTGTGAAGAGTACGCAATTTTTGGTTTGTTTGATTGCTCTGTATTTCATATTTACTATAAAGTAAGCCTTGACACAAACATCATATTTTTTCATTGCAAATTATCAATTTCCACAATGTTTTGAATAATAACAACCTGAACGGGCCAGAGTGCACGGCAAGGTAATTTTGTTCTATAGCAATGGAGCCGTAAAGAGAGCACTACAGATTCACGATGCAGTCAAGCATTTTTCTGTGAGCTGCTGCACCCGGTTTATTCAAACTTGGCTACTTCCAACTACCATTGGTTTTCAATGATTGGGTGACTAATTGGATTGCTCTAAAAAGCGAAAAATTTTATTGGTATGGAATCCACAAATTACGTGAAAAATTAGAAAATTTATAGCTCGGAATGGTCCATATTATGAATAAATTTTTGTACATATGTTTTTTAAATTGAAATTAGTGTTTTATTTTCAGAAGAAAAAATCACTCTGTTCATATAGGTATGTCGGGTTTATGAACCTTTCCATCATATACGCCATAATCTTAATAAAGTAATATGTTTTCTGAATTGGTGACAGTTTGTTTTCTGGATAGCACATTTGTATTTCTGCAAATTCCTACATTACGGAGTGATTTCATCCAATAAGTCCAAGATGTTATTTCTTAACTTGTCTACATACATTTAACCTTACTTTGTCAATGCAGAAATTAATAAAATTTAAAAAAAAAATTAAACGAATTTTCATAAATGTGATGATATAAATATAACTATTTTTGAAACAAATCAGATGTATCTCCAGTACACATATGTGGTGGGCAAAGAGGATTTTAAGCAAAATTAGTCGCACCTATTAGTAAAATTCTATAAAATTTTATAAAACAGTTCAATTAAATATTATCATCAATTATCAATATGCGTAACAGTTACATTCATACCCGTGAATTGAATATAAAATAAACAAATATAAAAAATAGAATAGAATAATTTAGTCACATTCCTCTTTTTTGCATTTTTGCATGACCTATGGTCTTGTTCGAAAAAAGAAGAACAAATATTTTTCAATAACGTCTTCGGAAAAATTTTTCGCAAGTACTTATTCCGGAAAGAGCAAAACACGAATATAAATATTAAGTGATGCATCACTCTTTTTTTTTCAATTTTATAATTTACAAGTATTTGAAGAAATAAATTTATGCATCACCAATAAATCCCATTCAAGAATTTGCCTACAAAGCAATACAATCAAGTAAGTGTTATTGAAATCTACTTGAGAAGTTACTTGAGGGTTACGCTAAAGGTTTTCTGCCATTTTTAGTGTAACACTTTCAATCATTTACTTGTATTAGTTATGCAATTGTTTTCAAGCTGTGCAGTTTTATGCTTGAGATGTTGCAGCTAACTGCAATGAAAACTAAAACACAAGAATTTAATGTAGCACAAAAATCAGAATATAAATCGATTATATATATCCATTAGGTCCATTTTTATTTCAAAGCGTTATCATTTGGTTAATCACGAATTAGTTATTTTAATGAGTCTATAATTTATTGATTAATTTGTTGTCTGAAATTTCATAGACAACAATGACACCCAATTTCCTAGCATTGTGAGCTTCCCAGCTATGTGTTAGCTGAGTACTAACTTGGGTATGTGTAACCTCAAACACTTCCCAAATGAAAACTACGAGAATGTATCGGATATAGACTGCTTCTCCTGACGAGAGCATATATTTTAAGGACTATGATTTGAGAACATGCATTTGGGACTTGGAGTATTTTTGCGGTTATTATAAGACTGAACTGCATCAGGAAGCACGCAATTGATCACTTCTTCATTAATGCACAATATGCGTCAGCGGCAGAATGTACCCTTGCGAAAATTATACGGTACGCAACTAACGTTTATCCACGGCCTTAATAAACATCATCTTCATCAGTTTTTTTTGCTTGACGATACACAACGGGATGTGTGTAAACTGCTGTCAATGAAATTATTGGTCAACGTAGACCACAGTAACCCATGGGGTGCATTTAACAAAGCCTGCAAAGAGCCATAACCTCATACCGGGCGACGTTAAGATTCCCTACCCTGAGTGCTGCCTACACCTAAAACACAGATATGAGAAGCAGCTCTGCAACTCCAAAAGGCCTAAGTTAATTAAGAAATCGTTATACATTGCACCTTGGAAACGATGTCTACCCAACCTAATTTTACTAATAATTATTCTTGTTAGGTTTTACAGCTTGTCAGTCCGAATTTTGTTTATTGCTCTAATCAGGGTGCTTAATTCTATAAGAAAAAAGGTACAAAAATTTTGATGTGTAAGCGGGCTAATACATCAACATAAAATTATTATCTTCAGCCTCGAAAAATATTTCGCCATACTACGTATTTATCATAATTTGATTGAAAAGAAAAATTCAGAATCCTTGCTATAACTATGACTTTCATACATTCACATAACCGGCTGATATTTGATCAAAAGCACACTTCACTGATTTCCTTTTCTAAAGTGAAATCCATTTGCACAATTAATACTAATAATTTCATGGAATTAAGTATGAAGATCAACAAAAGGATTACATCTTGGTCTTCTGCAAACGTTAACGACAAGAAATTTGTTATAAAATTATATTATTATTTTTTTATAAAACAATTCAATTTCATAGTTAAAGTTTGTTGCTAATTTATGTAATCAAAATAAAGCGTTATAAATAATTTCAAACCACGAGGCTTGTCCATAATCAACCCTAATCCCTTATTCATCGTCAAAGTCGGTAAAATTAGACTTTTAAATTTCCATCAGTTGAACTGTATCCCTTTTCATTTCTTGGTATTTAATTTCATAGGAACGAATTTATATAACCAGTCTCATCTAATCGAAATATTGGTTTTGGTCCCTATTCAATTGAATCGAAAAAAGTGTTCGGAGACAGGTCCAGGCTTTCCTGAAAATATTGAGTCCGATCTAAAATTTAAAGATTTTAATAAAATAAACCACTTTTAGTTACTTTAATTCAAATTTATTATTAAACATAAATCGAAGAAACAAATAATCGAATACGATACCTTCTATGCATTACATCTTTGCATAAACCCATTTAACTAATGGCTATAAAAACTACAAAGCAGAAGGAGACAGCCCTCCGTGAATTAAAATGGTTACAATAATTCAAAGATAAAATATAAAAGCTTTCACAGACGGAACAGAACAGTGGCATGTGAAATCACATAAAATGTTAAAATAACACGAAAACAGAATTAAGAACCACAAGTTCCATAGCTTATACCATAAATGCAATTCTAAAATTATTAATTCCCTTTTTTTTTGCATTGCCATTTTGGCATGTTCACCGTGTTGTTACTAACTTGAATCTAAAAGTCGGTTGGCCGAAGATGAACTTGGGCTGCAAAATCTGTTGTAAAAAATTCAACTTCCCAACAACAGTATAAATTTTATGTTCTTAACGAAAATACACACACATACTTTATGCCTGTATTTAGAAAGTCTTTGGTTTATGGCCAGGTGCACTTAAATCGTAAATTTAATACTGTAACAATGTAACAATAATAATTTTTAATGCGTTTTCATAAATTTATTTTAGAAAAACTATTACATTTTAGAGAACACAAATAAAATTATGAAATAAAAATGATAAGACAAAAATATTGTAGCATGAAAAAAACGTCATTACCTCACTACAATTTCACCCCTCAATATCAGATTTTCACCTCTGGTTAATTTTGTTATCAACTCATGTGTAACCAATATTGCATTCCCACTTACATAAACATCAATTAGACATTGATTCTTCTTAATACTGTACAAGCCAACTGTTTTTGTCACCAATGTATCACCATTGCGCAAAGTGAGCTCTATCGAAAGCGGTCGCGCTTTCAGTGTAATGCCAGTAAACCAAATCATTAAATATTCTTCTGTAAGAGGTTCACCAAAGATGGGTCTGTTGTAGATCTCATTACAATGGACTGGTCTTACCATTGCTACAATGGGTAAATATTTATTGTAGAACCGACAGCCGATATCGACTACCATATTCTTCAGCATAAAGAGTTTAATCGGCCGACGAGTTGCCCAGCATACATTTGCTACCAATATGTTTAAGTGGCCCACCTCATTGGGGGCAAGATAATCCATTTTTAACGTGGAGAAATGCTCGACAGCCATGTGCCAACCAAAGTGCGGTAGTTTCATGTTTCTTTTGCAGGCTGAGTCTGGACACTTGATAAATATTTTTGACAAGGCTGCAACATTAACTTCAATCGCTTGCTGGTGACTTGTTCTTCTTGGACTGTTCAGTAACTCAATACTGTCGAGTGGTGACACGTGTTTTTGTTTTTTTTGTTTGGACTTCATTATCCTTATTTTCGGAGGTAGAGACTGCACATCTGTTGATGTTGTTGCAATGCTACTGACTGTATTACTCTTTGCTTTACGAAATTTCATTGAGTGATTTTCTGCATGAAATGCCCTTTTACAGGTGTCTTCATCGGTATTATCGCTAAAAGCCGCATCGATAGCATTCGTTGCTTCTATTTCTTCCGTCGTGGCTATCAGCTTTGACAATGATATTTCACCTTTCATTTCTTCTAACCATTGCTCAGCGTCACGTTTGAAAACATCCGCAATTTGCGCTGCAAATTTCTTAGATGCTATTTGCCATCCTTCGTTATCCCCATTAATTTTCATTTGTGATCCTTTAGATGCTAGTGCTTTATTGTAAATAAAACTACCAGTGGAGCTAATTGTAAGAGTTTCCGCACTAGCATCTTCTATATTAACTACATTGTTAAGTGTCACTTTTGACTTTTTTGACTCGTCAGATTCTTCTTCTGCTAAGTACTCATCTATTTCAGGAACTACATAAAGGTTTGAGTTTTCACGTTGAAAGCCTTCGATTAATGGACTACGTTCTCTTGGCCTTAAATGTCGCAATGTTGTTGTCAAAGCATCCGGCAAGGTGTCGTCTTGATTGCTTTCATCTGAGTTTCTAGTGTTTTCCTTTTGTTTTTGTCTCACGTTTTTTCTATTCTCATTTTTATTTAAAATTCCATTTATTTTTAAATCCTGTTTGCCATCAACGTTCGATTCTTCGCATTTNCTGTTTGCCATCAACCTTCGATTCTTCGCATTTTATTGTCGTGTTACCATATTTTTCATGCTTTTCTGTGTCCCGTGTTCCTCCAAAACACTCTGTATTGGAATCAGTTAAATTTGTAATTGGTTGGACCCTATCATCGGCTTTTATTTCCTTTTGTGTTTTGTTTGGTTTAATCTGTTTTATAATCGATTCTGCGACCTTTTTGGATTTGTTTATTTCAAGACCAGAGTGTTTCATCACCGACTTATGCAATGTCACAACATCCTGCATCGTGTCCATACTGATCTTTGTCATAGCAGCTGTTACCAATCCTACGTCAGATTCAGTGTTCGGTTTGCTTTCTATTGTAGATATTTTGGCATCGCAACTCCTGTTCATTTTTGCTTCTCTTCCCCATTCTTTGAGCACTTCTTTTGTTTTAAATATTGTTTTATTTTCTTCAACTCGACTTGAACTTTGTAGGACCTCTTTTTTGGCGTTGCAGGTATTAGCCCTATAAGTCATATCCTCAACATTCATTTTAACAACTTTTTTAGGTTTTTTCTCTACATCTTTTTTTAGTTTAGATGTATTCGGATCAATAACCGGAAGTTTAAGTTCACCTTCAAAGCAATCTACTATTTTTTTTTTGACAATTTGCTTAAGACTTTTCCGATCCAAAGCCTTTTTTGCTGTCTTTGCAGCATTGCTTTCTATCTCACGAAGTGTTGCCAAAGCAATTCGCCTTCGCTCTTCATTCCTTTCGAAAGCAGATAACGCTTTGTCCGCTTGTGATACTCTACTAAATCTCCGCTTTCCAGAGTAGCTTCCGCACACCGATGCCGTTTCTTTGTCACCATCAACGTTGAACTGTACCTGTTTCTTGTTACTGGAGACTCCACCATCAACATTGCTAATACAGCTTCGACTTCTGAAGCGGGAAATATTTGATTCTTTCAACTCATCACTGTCGCCTTTTAAAGGTTTTGATGTATTTGTAAATTGTGCAGTATTTGGAAATGTGTTACCATTTACCAAGGGATTATCATAAATTTTCTGTACTTTTACATGGTGCCCATTATGTCTGTATTGACAATTCGTAACCGATTCTTTAAAGGATGTTGCGCCGTCTATTTCCTTAACAGCACATAAAGTAGAACATTTTTTAACCTCATAATTATTAAGTAGCGTGGTAACAGAAGTTTGCTTGTCTGCTAATGAATGCTTGCGAAGTGTAGTAACAGATGTTTGCTTATCTCTTCTGCTTGAATCAGCGGGAATTCGCTTTATAATAGAATCACTAGAGTTTTCCTCAATATGTATGCCAGTATCCATGAGGTCAAAATTATTTAGCATGGCTTCCTGCGCCACTTTTAGTGGCGGCATATCCAGCACTTTCATATTGTTTGTAGACTTTGATCGAAAAATTTGATCGTATTGCAGATTATTTTCGCACAGTCGGTCGTCCCTTAGTTCATTCTTCTTTTTTGAGTATGTTTCGTGTAATACAACTCCCGGCTCTGTAGTCATATTGTTATTTTGCTCAATATATTCCTGCTTGAACTTGTTGTACATTGCGAGGACTGCAGGCGATATTTTAATCCGCTTTCCATGGTATTCATTAATATTACTGGATTTAGCTTTGTTTATCAACAATGATTCTTCTCGTTCATTTAAAGAATTATTCAATTCGATACTTTGCTTATTATTGAACATGACAATACTTTTTTCGAATTAAAATGGCTGAAACGGATAAAATTCAAAAGGTCAGGCGATGTGTATGTACAATTTATCCGAATACATTATGAATTAGCAGAAATATTATGGTTACAGTTCAAATCTACGCAGATTATATTTTTAAGTAACGTTATGGGTAAAGAATATGGTGTAAATAATTGCAGTTAAATTTTAACAAAAGGCACGCTTTATTATAATAATAGAAAACAGTAAAATGAATAATTATAAAAACACAACAGTTAAAAGTCAGATGTTGTATAAATATTGGCAAGCTTATAAAAAAAATATCAATTAATATTAATAAAATTGAAAATTTTTAATTATCAAAACACTTGACACTCAGTGCTAACGTGATATATCCGGCTTTTCGAAAATTGTATTCTATATAGCTTGAGTATAAGCTCCTAAACTTTAATTATTATAAAAATGGCATCAGCACCAAGCCAAATAAACACAGTATTATTTCATTTTATACCCATCAGTCATAGATTGTGGGTTTTATAGAATTACAACAAAAATATGAACACTGTCCTTCTTCCCGTCTGCCCAAGAGCACGATAACTCGAGTAGTAATGAAATTCGGCTAACATATTTTGTAGAAAGCCAGGTCAAGTTCCAAATTGACCCAAATTATTCCATAATTTCCTGTATTTCTCATTAGGATTCACCTCCGAATTCTCTTAAATTAATACAATGTATAATACTGGTCCGTAAACCTAATATGTTAAGCCATAAAAAGATTTATTAAAATGAGAAATTATATTAACATTCGGATTTTCTGTTACCAAAAGTATGCTCACATGACGGAAACATTTTCAGAGACTTAATCATTTTTTCGAGTAGTTTTAATTCAATATTGTTTTGTAGAATCGAATGTAGAATAAAGGTTAGTTATGCAACCAATCAGAACCAACCAACCAATAACCATCAATAAAACCTACCCTACATTTAGCAATTAGTTGGTTGAAGTGGCAAATGTTAAGAAAGAATAATGTATATTGAATTTTGCGCAAAAATCTGTTATAATAGCGTGGACAGCACAAAATATTAGTGTTCTACTGTGGTAGAAATAAGGAAAAATCAATATCATCCGAGACTGGGATCCAAATAATCAGAATTAGATGCTGGGCCAAAGATCTTTGAGAAATACTTTCAAAACCGCGGTGATTTTAAGGAACGAAATACGTGCAATTAAAGCAGACATTTAAAAATAAATTTATTACAAAATTAACTGAAATAGAATACAAGGTATTACAATAAAACAAAAAGTACAAAGTCTTCGTAAGGGACAACGAAAAACAAGGACTGCTAGAGGAATACCATAATATATGTTTTAAGGGTAAATTCACGGTAATGGTTTTCGTTATAGTATTGTAAAATTGTTTTTATCTTATATACAATTAAATAATATGTAAAATTCTAAAAAATAATTTTATTCAAACCAATATCAACTACTTAAAGACCCCAGCATTAGTTTAATAATAGATTTAATTGTAAAAAACAACGCTCAGTAGGCAAGCTAGAAACTTTATTTATAATGTATCTGAAGAAAATAAATTAAATGAAATCAAGACTGATACAATAGTTCGTCACAACTGACAACATAAACAGCCATTATTCCTGCTACGGATATAAATTTTTCCATAATTTTTAAATAATAAAATTGTATATTTTTTCAATATAATACTTTGTCCAATTTACACTTATTGTTAAATATACATATATTATGCTTTTAAATACAGTATTTCTAATAAATTTTATAGTTTATAGTCTATTTATAGTCTATTTAGTTTCAAAGCTATCAAAAGCCAGAATAATAGGTCAAGATCTTATGAATTAGGTAAATATGCATCTATGGCGAATACCGAAAACAGTGAACAACAATTTTAAGAGGGCTGATAAAAATTTTAAATAATTTAAAAAGTGTCAAGAAATTCCCACTTAAGTCAATTTTGGAAGCCTCGCGCTATAAGAGGTTTTATATCGATTTTACTCATGCATGAACTTGACCTGACTGACAGGGCTCAATTAATGTCATTTTTTATTACATTTCTATTATGTTTATGTTTATTTTTATTTTTTTATTTTTTTCATTTCTTATCGGAAATGAGTATTTTGACACAATATATAATTTGCACATACAAATAATATTTTCTATATTGATAGGTATAATGAAATTAAATAAACTATATCTAATTAAACAGTGAGCGCTCTTCTTCCACACCAAAAGTTGAATGAAAATTAAGAAGTGAAACATTATTTCAATACAACTGCCAAAATGATAACAATGAAACGAAATATATATATGAAATAATATATTCTTAGTCAAATAATATATTTGCTTCGTAGCAGACATAGCAACCAACCAACTTTTAGCATTTTTTATGTCGAAAAAGAATACATACAGCTCATATATATTTCAATTTGCCCTTAGAAAAAACGTTTAGCCGAAGGTATTTTAATGTTTAATGCCGTCTTAAATTCAAACGAAAATTTTCGTTACTGCTCGGTAGAAAATAATCCGATCATAAACGATGTTTTCTGCAAACAAATGCAGACAAAAATTATTTTCTGGTAAAAGCTAAG
>JXPQ01047504.1:18830-31620 GCA_001014675.1 Ephydra gracilis
TTGGATGACTGATGTACGTGCTTATATGACGCCTGCGCGAATTCAATGATATAAGATGGCATAAACCGAACGAGGAAATGGTCTTTGCTGCACTTGAGCGGCGAAAACTGTATGGCATTTAGTGGGGAAATGTTTATCTTCGTGCGTTTTTTGCATGGCTTTCATATAAAGAATATAAGCCAGACAAGCATTCAATGGGCATCAAAGCAAAATTTTTGATTTTTAAATTTTTTTTTGATAAAGCAGCTAAAGCTGCTTAAGCAGCAACACGCAAAACGTGACACTGTAAGAGTAGTTGTCTGCTAAATTCATATATTTATCTGTATTAAAAAAATATTGTTAATTTTTATACAGTACAATGTCAATTGATATCATTCGTCTCTTGTTATTGAAAAACTGGCATACTAATTTTCATGTTGGGGAAATAATTTGAATATTTTCAATTTAATTTAATAATAAACTGAAACAGTCGTCTTTATCATTAAATATGGCATTGCTTTTCAAGGCATATTTTTTTAAATATTGACTAAGATCATTTAAATACCATTTTTTGTAAAATTAATAAAGCGTTGAGTAGCAAAGCAGCGCAGCAATAAGTAAAGTAATAACTGAGTTCATGCAATAAACTGAACAACTAGAATTCTTAATTTCACTGCGAGTAACAATTTGTTGCTGAAATGATTTCTTAGCTTGTCATTGAAGTTGGTCTCACAATTGATGTTTAGGTCTTCCTTTTGTCTTTTATTCAATTCATGTTACACCGCTTTGCCAAACTTTTGAATCTTCCGATTAGGTTTGAAATTCTTCGTTGTGCAACATTTTACATTTTTGCCATTTGTTCCTGACTTAACGTGTCCTCATCCAATATTTTCGTTCGTTCATCCAATGTTATAGCTTGTCTTCCTGGTTTTTCTTTTGTGACTTGAAAATGTCTATCCCCGAACCGCTGAAATCATTTTTTGCAAGTTTAATTTGTTGAAGCATGATCACGATACGCGTAGAAATGATTTGATTTTGTAACACACTTTTTCCAAATGAAACTATGAATGTATGCTTTCGACAAATCATAATTTCCTGGTTCAATATTTTACATTCTTAACAAGATCAAAAAGGTGGCTGTTGTTGATTCAATGACTTAATGTGTTCTTAGTATGTTGGACAGGTATCAAAGAAACCAAAAACAAACAAAAAATTAAGGATTGTTCACAATAAAGGTACTCTATCACGACCATGATAAAGGGCTTTATCAGAACACACATCAATCAAAAATTATATTATCATATGCTTGTTTTAAAGTGAATTTTAATAAAAGAAATTCACAGTTTGTTAATCAAAATGTTTGTGTGTACAGATTTGGTACTAAAGAATTAAAAAATTACCAAATACCAACAAAGCGTAGAATACCACCTTACTATAATTCTGCAATATCGGCATTGAATTAAGTTTTTCTGATATGCTTGCATCATTATATTTCATTTTAAAGTGCGCATTTCCGATTTATAAATGTGGTTGGGAGACCATTCAAGATTTTAACATTAGTAAAACTATATACATATATATATACAAACTTTTTGAAATTCTTTACTTTAATTATGCCCCTAGCAGTAGAAAATATTTGCATTAATTGCAGAGAAAGTAATTTTATAGTATTGGTTTGCTCGGAAAAATTTATAAAAATATTCAGAACAAGATGTCAGGATTATTAATCAATTTTTAAAATTTGTGTGGCTTTTTCTTCAACTTCACTTTTTGTTATAAAAATGCAGAGCATCTTATTTAAATTATTCTATGAAATAAGTACACTAAATAAATTTAAGGAGCTTAATTATCTTCATAATCGTAAGCCTACCGATAGTCCAATTTTAGAAACATCCAAAATCTAAATTTTGAAACCAAGTACACGACAAACGCATTATTCCTAGTTTGGTCTTTCGATTACCACAGTCATACAGCTCATAAAGGTGTCTGTTTTAAAAGCCGAATATCATAATTTAATTCATAATAGTATATGTGTAATATTGTTTAAGGGATGAGTTTATTATTCCTACTGAATGACGCACAATCAGTCATTTCGATAAGGAATATATGACGATAAATGAGTGTTTAAAGAATCACTGCAAAATACAATTTCATTGATTCAAGTAATTAGATCGATCGCTACCGAAATATTTTCAAAACATTCATAAATCTGGTTTCAGGAAATATATGCACTAAGGAAATATAAGCGTGATCGAATAAAACTGTGGTTTACCACTAGTAGAGTTATGAAGTCGAAAATTTTTGTTATGCCCAAGTCTCACATGAATGAAGAACAGAAGTTTAGATGATACTGACATCTAACTATCAGTACAGTTGAGTTGCCAGAATAGACGGATCTATGCCGAGTTCAGCGCAATTCAAATGTATGTCATATATATTTGGTATTCAACAAAAGTCCTTCATACCGAATAACTCAAAAATTTTAAGATAAACCCATAAATTTCCTAATGGAGATGATATAGAGAGGTGAAGAAGTCAATAAAATTTGGTAAAAAAGAAATTTGGATAAATTGAGATACCGGTGTTCGGTGAACTCTTTATCATCAATCAGTTTTAATAATAAAAGAAATAAGACGGGAAAAATCTGTTGCTGAAAATTTATTATTTTGCAAATAATTCTTGTTTAAATAATGCATATCACCACGGCAGCTTGACATGGAGTGCATATGTAAGGAATCTGTTCCCTACGAACACAAAAATATAACTTGAAAAAGTACTGAAAATATACTCAGCGGAATGCAAAATTAAAATTTGTGAAGGAGGCTTAATTATTTAAAATTAAGAATAATGGTAAAGCATGAAAAACCATGGTATTTGCGAATGTTTATGTTCATCAAACATTTCTATCAACCCAATTTCTGTTTTATTACGAATTAGTTTACTTATTTATTTACATGGTAAATGAAAGTAATACAGCAGGCTAAGTGCTTCCAACAATAAGCTAAGCAACTGTAACACTCAATTGGAATATCGTGTTCCTTTTATTTAAAATAGTTTATAAACTGCTTTTAATTCCAGAAAATACAAAATTATTTCTAATTGTGCTGATGAAATTTATTTGATTTGCTTACAATCAATTTCTCCATAAAATGTAATTGCAGCAAAATTCATTCACCTGTAACAGCAATTGCTTATGTTATAATGCCCGCTGCGCATGCGCACAACGTTGCCTCACCTGTTACGAATAAATGTTAATCATTATAAACCAGCAAAAGCAGTAATGTAAAAGCAACAACAAAATCGTATAAAAAGAAAAAGCACAATAAAATCGTTTTTAAAGCCGCGAGAGCTAATGCACCGCTACGAAAACATAAACTGTACTTGGAAACTTGAAATTACGAACTTTCACTTTTTTATTTATTTGCGCATTAGTTTGCTGTTGTATACACATTAGGTAAAAGCATATATTTCAACAGACATGCATCCGAATAGGCTTTTAGGCAAACCCATATGCAAATACAGGTTTTATTGTGTTATACATTATGGAGTTTTGTAATAAAGATACATACACGTTGTTGCCAGAGCATAGCAAAAAAAAAAAAAGTAAATCCTTATATGCCTATCGTGATACGAAGATAAAAAGGCGATGATACTAACTTTATTTTGGAAGTCTAAATATGAGACAGAGAAACAGGGATTGAAAAACCAAAAAATATACCAGGAAATCTTTAACAAGGCATTTTTACACTCTTTAATAACAAAAAAAATCTGAGGACTCTTCTCTTAAAGGTATTAATTATTTCGTTAACATTTACTCGGTTCTGTATGAGCATACTAATCTATTGAATAGGAACTAAAAGGAAAAGATTTTAATCACTCAATCAATCAAAACTAATTCAAGGGGTGTTCAAACGTGCCTGAACACTTATTATATAAAACAAAAAATTGATGAATTCTGTACAAATAACGTTATCTCTCGAAACGGGCTGCTGCCGCTCTGTAACGCTGAAAAGTAAAAATTTTTTCGAATCAAATGAAGTCAAAAACTTTTTGATGTACACTTTCTTCCAACTGAGAAACAGGGAAATTATTTTTAAAATTAAGAAACTTTTATTGATAAAATGATAAAAATTATAACATTTAATTTTAAACACGATAAATACTCATGAGTTATTCACCTCTAAAATCTCCAACTCTTCATAACTCTTAATTAGTTCATTTAATTTAATTTATTTTTAATAAATTCCTCTTTGAATTGAACGCTAATATTTTAAACAAGAAAAATAATTCCCAACATTAAAACAAAAATATTTTTTTTCTAGATGAGGGCTATGAG
Source organism: Ephydra gracilis (assembly GCA_001014675.1). Lineage (NCBI taxonomy): Eukaryota > Metazoa > Arthropoda > Insecta > Diptera > Ephydridae > Ephydra > Ephydra gracilis. Next base: position 23,146 of record JXPQ01047504.1, read on the forward strand.
TGTACAGAAATTTTATCCAAATTGAAACCAATTTTATCTATTCCGCTTAATTCAAAGCCATAATTTATTTAAAAGAAATTTAAAAAACTTTAGAAATTGGTGGAAAGGGTTATACAAGAGTTATCTCAATATATAAACAAATTCTTTACATGATTTGAGAGAGTTGAATAAGGTTTGATCACGTCTATTTTGAAGAGTTCAAAGATTTGTGTCGTAAAAATAGAATTTCTTAAATAAGACAAGATATGGCAATAAAATTTGTCGGTAATTTCTTCCGGCTTCATATATTTGACATATATCGAATGAAACAGCGTTCCTTTATGCCTATTCCATGAAAGCAGGGGAAACGTACAATGGGAAGCACCCATAAGTATTGGTTGAGTTTGCAACCTCAAATTACTATGGATATATGGACTAGGGTACATCTTTGAATCCAAAGAGCTTCGCTTAAACATTCGCTGGTACATACATGCAAAACAAGGAGTACCCACAGTACAAGTAGCATGCAGTTGGAAAATTTCGTACGAAATATATGAATCGTTTATTTAGTTTCACTACACATCAAGAAATTACCAAAAACTGCGTATATGTCAACTTATTCAATTTACACCTAAAATGTGGGAGATAAATATGTATTACTTAAACCTATTGAATGTATGTATGCTAATAAATATACTTTTAAAAGGAGCAGTTATTAAAATTAATATCATTAAATATTTTTCAACATGCTCAACATTAAAGGGATAGGTTGGAAAATATAAATTGATTTTTTTTATTAAAAAGAAAAAAAAGAAATGAATTGATTTCACTAGAATAACCAGCAAAATTAACGATACTGACTCCATGCCATCCTATAAATATATCAGGAAAGATATAACGTTACTCTTTTCAGAATAACAACCAAATTCAAATTGCTGAATTTATCACAAATGGAAAGAATGATTTTGATCTGATGAGGTTATGCTTATATGTTACTCAAACTTTCGAATGAGCATACGAAATCCGTTTGGAAAAATCAACGCATCCAAACATTACGTGTAGGAAAAGTATACGGGGATCTCAATAATGTGTTTATTACGATCTTAAGATATGATCGCTTTTTTCAAGCTGCTTAAAAATCTTTAGGAAAATTTGTATTATTTCACTACTCAAGTTTATTGGTTGTTACGAACAATTTTAAAGGGCCATGACGAACTTCCGAATTTTCATTATATTCATTTTTTCGTACAAATTTCAATTTTATATACATAATACGCAGAAAAAGCAATGGGAGACATCCAAGATTCATATTGATAGTATCATCATACAGAAAGTGATGAATCATATTTGTTTCACAGAATCTCCTGAAAATTATTTGAAATTGTTATTATGAATATATAATTTTATTATAATTTGTGCTCACAGTTAATCCTTGTTAAATACAAATAAAATTAGATAAAGTATAAAATTTCATTCATGATAGATGGGAATTTTCGGATAGAAAGTATAGTTATTTCCAGTACATATAATTGGCTGAAATATATTCTTTAACTTACAATGAAAAAAAAATTAATTTTCGGTTCGGATCTTGAACTTTCCCTGATTGGGGTTATTGTGTTTTAGAATAAAGGCAATTTGAGTGCGAGGCGTATTATCCTGTCAGACCGAGCGGACTGTAATATTTTTATTTTAAATTGAATTCCGTATTGAAGGCTATTGCTCAGATATTTGACGAAAAAAAAAATTATAATCTATATTCCTTGCAAACGTTCAAATTTCGTTACTATCATAATACTTAGTTATAATTCTATTGGAACAACAGCAGCGAATTGGTTATATTTTATGTTTTTAACTTTTGTGCTATCCGCTATAACAAAGGTATTCCATACGTTTTATTGTCAACATTTTGAGTAATTAAATGCATTTTAATTCAATTTTTAAACAAAGATCCCTGTAATAAAGAATTGAGTCACAAACATTAATTGGCAAAGCCATTTAAACAAAGTTGTAATGAATTATAAAATAAAAACTTAATGTATCATTAAACAAAGACAAGGTTGGCATTCTAGCTGTCACAGTCAGGCAAATGGGCTTTTGGTATGAATTCTGGCGTATGTTGCTGTTGCAGCAACTTGAATATTTCCTTTTCTTCTTGTTTTGTTATTAACTCTGCAATTTTCTTTGTGTGTAAGTCTTATACATTCATTTATTCTTTCCAATTCATTTCAAAGTAAGTATGTATTACAAGAATAAAGTTGCTCCAGCTAACATGAACTACTGGATGCAATACCTAATGAGTCATTCGAAATGTCCGTCAGCTTATATTGCTGTTCATAATGTTCAAATGCATTTTAGAATACTTGGTAAATTATACGAACGCTGTAATAAATATCGCTTAAAAATTTTCTGAGCATTTTGTTATGCAGTGGAAAAACCGGAATTTTAATTTTCTCTTTGTTGTAAATTGAAATGCGGATTGGAGTTGAACGAAATCTCGATGTCTCTTAGAATCAGGATAAAGCAGAAAAAAAACACCTCAGCTGGTAGAAACTCTTTGAAAATTTTTGAAATGCTCACAGGATATCTTAAAAAAAGTTTCTCAACTGCAGATTTCGTTAAGCAAATGGCTTATCAAAAGTTGATATTGGTATTATTGAGTTGAAATATCCATTTTTATAATTAAAAAATTTTAAAATTCTGTGAAAGCGATTTTTTTTGTATATTTCTTCACTAAAGTTAAGGATTTTTTATACAAATTTTAACCAGACATTTCGCCCCAAAAAATTAACGTCAAATGAATGTTGCATGTGCACAATGGGGAGACCGAACAATGTAAATGATTGTGTGGAAAAATTATCTTTACATTGGATTTCATAATATCTTCTTAGATGCATATAGCATTACATGGACATGTTTTTCAACTCAAACATGGCCCAAACACTGTGTTGAAAGTTCCGCTTTTGATTGCCGCATTAAATACTTAAGTTAAAGCTCGAACAAATACTTATATTTAGTTATAAATATCATTGCGTGCTTATTACAATGAAGTGCTTTCATGAAGAATTTCAACAAGCAACAACCACCAGTGGTTAACACAAACTGTAGTAAAACAAAGTTGAAGCATGGAAGAGAAAAGAAATCTAGGCTATGTAGCAAAGCCAGTTTTAAATTTATTTATTGTGCACTACGATTAAAATATGTTTACGGTTGAATAAGTTAAAACAAGGTTAACAGCAACAGTACAAAATAAACAAAGAGAAACAGTTTTCCAAAGCTTTGAAAACAAAAAAAAAATAATGTTTATGCTTGCGTTTTGAAGCGCTATACGCAAGTGCAACAATCTATTGAAAATATATGTTCTGTGTTTGCTTCGGAACGAAATTAACTATTCCTCATATAATGCTTAGCAATAGTCTTTGGAGGTAGGGGCAGTAAGTTCATAAAGATTTTTTGATAATAACGAATGACGATTTGCGATAGTTCTTGAAAAATTCATAAATTATATAAGGCAACAAATCTTATGTTCTGCTTCTGTTAAATATTTTCTTAGGGCTTAAGCATTGAAATTGCAAAAAGGAAGCGTTAATTAAGAAATTTTAATAACAACAAACAATATGTCGTCTGATGGTTTTTAAAGAAAACTTTTTTGTTTTCTTCCATCACGAACGCTCGAACCCAATTATCGGCAGTTAACGTTTTGATTACATTTTATGGAACCGTGAGACAAACTATGTTTGTTAATTGATTCAAACAACAACAGATTGGCACGGCGTTGGACGTATGTTTCGATTATTTCTCATTATTATAACATATTGCAGTACTCGAGTTAGGACATTTGTATTATCAAGTATTATACATATCGGCTGTAAAAAAAAAAAAATGAATTAAAAAAGAAATTAAAATTTCAAAATAAAAAACTTACTACAGCTATGATTATTTTTTCCTAAATAATGTCAAATTTAATACAAATGCAAATAAATAGTAATTATTAAATGATGTTGCGCAAATGTTAAGCAATTATATTTGTTATCCGAAACTAGTTTAATATGCTGCAGAGTAAATGTATAAAATGTATGTTCAAGGTTGTGCGTTGTAGAAGGTGCAATAGTCCGTCGATTGTAAATGGATAACAATAGAAAAATTTCGATTAAGGATTAGGCCTACAGCCTGTAGGTGAGTAAATGTTTATATATCCAATGCAATCCTAATGGAAATTCGTGAAGTATTCAGAGGCCGGTTTCTGAATACGTTATGCAATCTGGGGAATTTCGCCTAAACGTTTCCACACCTTCGCATTGCATATGTGTTCACTCCTTATTGTCGCTTCGGAAACCGTGTGTTTTACACTTCATTTAATTTGTTTATTGATAAAAAACGGTGTTTCATCCATAAACAGCTGTCCAAAATCATCTGAAGAAATACAATTAGGTTTCACTAATTCCGGGTACAAAAAAAAAATTTATAAATACATTTCACGAAAAGTCAGAGAATAAATTAATTTAATTACGAATTGCTGATTGGAATTAGTTCTGAGCGACTAGCTCATCTCCCTTGGGAATTTATTGCCATTGGATTTTATATATTATAGACATATTTCTTTTGAAAAGAGTTGCTGGCATTTGGGCTGATTAGGATGCTATAACTTTATTAACATAATACGAATTTAATCTTATTTTTATTTGTACATTGAGGGTACTTTATTGTATTCTAGATTGTGTTGTGTAGTATTCTTCTCCTAACTGCTTTTAGTCGGCAATTTAAAAGTGTATAGAGATTCATTTAATGACGGTTTTGAATTATAAAATGATGCAGGCCTCAATATCCTAGTAATTATTACGAATTAACGTAGTTTCAGTTGAGTAGGAGAACACATAGCAAAAAAAACTCGTCGATAAATTTCTGTCAGTTATTTCTATAAGGAGGCACGACAATAAAGTATTCGCACTTAAATTTCGTTAGAAACGGTTAAAAATTTACTGATTCTCATTAGACTAGCACTAAAACCTAGTAATTTCGTGTAAAATAAATTTAATTCGGGAAAATCTAAGTATTACCCATATAATGATAATGCCCAAATTATTGAATACACGTCTATATACATATTAACAGATTGGACGGATCAAATACATTTTATTTTATTTAGAATTAGTTTTTTGCATTTCATGTGCTTATATTTATATTTTTGTAAATAAATTTTAGTATCAAACAATATATACTCAAGGTTTTGCAGTGCTCATCGTGTTATTAATGTATCATCAATGCCCTCATTGTGCAGTTCAGGGTGATGGTGGAATACACACCTACATTTAGAATTTGAAATTGTTTCTGAACAACACGAAAAAGATAAAAATAACTTTTTTGTTTCCAATTTGGGCGTTATAGACCAAAAAATTTTTGGTTGAAAGTAAATGAAAGTTAACTAATAAAAATAAAAATATAAAAAAGTAATTTAAAAAAGTAGTGTATACGTCATAGTTTCATCGTTAACAGCCAATTATATAATTTATTTCGCATGTTGGTTTGTGTAATTTTGCGCATATTCGTTGTAATTTCTAACGCTGCTCAGTATATGATTGGGTTTCGCAAGAAAGGAGCATTACTTAAAATTTTTACAAAATAAAGAAATCAATGAAAATATACAATGGTTTTTCTTTTCACATATTTCGAATATTCCATGCTTTTTTTAATTTAAGTTATTTTTACTACACTGCTACGTTAAGATCAAACAAACATGCAACAAAGTATTTTGCATTATTTAATGAGCTGATGAGTATACAACTTTCACTGAATTGGACAAAGAAAAACATTCTTTTTATACAAACTTATATAAAACAATAATTTTGCATATAGATATTATTAAAATATTATGTAAAGAGTGGGGGTTCAAATAATAAATGTGAAGGAATTTATTTGTCCAGAATAAACAAGTATATATGCGATATTTTGAAAGGAATGAAAAAAGATCAAACTAGTTATATATTGTCATATTGTAAACCTGTTGATCGTTGAATGTTGAAGCTCTGTAGAAATACTCAAAAAATTTTGTTTTGAATTGTTACGAGCTGACAAATAACATAGAAGAGAATCAGTCATTCATTCAATTTTTAGTAATCAAATACTCTACTAATTCCTAATTTAAAAAATAAAATAAAAAATGTCTAGAATACATTGAAAAATCAGGCGTTTCAGACTCTTACCTTTTATATTTCGTGAATTACTTGCACAGCATAGGTTTGATTTTCTATGGAAGGACAAGACTTTCTTGGTTACGAAATTGTGCACCTTACAAGCTGTGTTTGATTCATTCATACAAACGTTATGCCTGAATATCGAACTCTTCGAGATCCCACTGAAAGTATCCAGCGTATTACCATCATTTTTGGAATGCTTTTATGTGCAACGTCTTGTAAATGCACTGGCAGTATGAATCACAATAGATGCTGGTTGTTTTAGGAAAGAGCGTCATTTTACGGAATTGCTTAAAGAGGTCGTTGTAAAATTTGCTCGTAAACAATTTTACTGCTTATTTTGACACTTTAGCTTGGATAAACATAGATTTTTAATCCTTCAAACTTTCTTATTTGAAAAAATTTGTGGTAAGATCTTAGCCAGTTTTTACAGATTACCTTATTATTTTGTGAATAAAGCTGGAAAATATAGGATAAGCTTCCAAAGAGAGGCAGTATGTAAATTTAAAATAAGGTGCTGTATCACACATGATTTCATACAACATGTAGTTAAAACACCATGGGAAAGGGTTTCCCTGTTCTGAAACCCCGTTTGTTGGGCTATCAGACTGTGCTTAACAATGGAAGTTTTTAATTCATAGAAAGTCTCTTCATCTATAATGAAAAAAATGTTGGGATTTAGTACTTCTATAACACAGATCAATTTTCTGTAATTGCACTTACTACTAATTTTAAGTGATCAGCGTTAATAATTCCGTTTTGAATAATAAATATAATGTAAAGTGTACATATACATTTTATAAAATGCATTTTTACCTGAAACTGAAAAATTGAAACAGAAATACATCAAACACTTTCATTTCACTTTTTTTGAGAGTCCGAGTCTGCATTATGCTTCACTTGTATAAAATTAAAAAAAAATAAATTGAATTAAAAACGTAAAGCAAACTGAATTTAAAGTTGTAAAATAATTATGAAATAGTAATTTTTTATATAAGAATTGATTTTAATTATTCGTTAAGTAACTGAATTCAAGGATAGAAGTTCTGTTCTTTTTTTTCAGGAACTATTTTTTAACTCAAATATATCCTTGACTGGAACACCTTTATGTCATGGAAGACCTTTTATACTCGGTTTTGTTTTATACAGTTGAAACAACAAAAACACCTAATCATAATACATACCAATATCATCAGCATCACCTTAAAACTCGAAATAGCGATGTCTATAAGGCCCGTTCGTAAAATCTAGGAATAACTCATAGAACAATGGTTATTTAACTTGTTACCCGGAATAAAGAGCAAATTCGTAGATTGGAGAAATTGGATAGAATCCGATCAATATTTCGGGTTCATAAGTAAACATTTGTGGTCAATATTACTTTTTTACTGCAAATTAGCCTCAAATACAAATGCATAACCTATTAATGTAATAAAAATTGCAGATATCAACAAAAGTCCAAAAGTGAACCATACACAGGTTTTAAAGTGGAACAAGGCACAAATGTTAAATTCAGTTTAATCCCAATAAACCACACTTACTTTCTTAAAATAGAAGCGTTAGTATTATATTGTATTAATAGGAGCTCACTTTATGTCTATATGGACGACAAGAGAGTTTTAGAGGTGAAGTCAAAGTAAAATTCAATAAAATGCCGAAAAAACATTTATAATTCAAAACTTAATATGATTAGATGATATTGAGTTGTACCCTGATACCAATTAGGTAGCTTCCTCACATCCTCCACGAGATTAAGGTATACTATAATACAGATATTAACAAGTCGATAGCTGAAATATGCATGATTCGTAAACTAAGGAGTAACTCCAGCTAACCATTTTCGTTAAAATTATGGAACTTACATGGATTTACACTTGAACAACAGAAAATGATATTGAAAAATAATAAAGACATTTAAATTTGATAATAAAGATAATGTTCATATTATGAATGAAAAATTAATAAACATGAGTGTTAGCATGGGCTTAATAAGCAATTGAGTGTTGTTAAATAGTTCTATAGGGGTCATAAGAACTAAAACAGTTGAAATAATGCTTTTATTACCAGAAATCTAAAACTTAATTAATATAGCCCATCCATGTCGGCGAACGGAATGTACGGCAAAAAAGTTGATTAGGAATGTTTAACATTTCCACTATTCAGAAATGCTGTAGGTTAAAAATATTCAATTTAAAAATTATAATGAATACTTTTAATAATTATAATAATTTTCATGAATGTTTCTTATGGGTAATCTTGCATTATTGCTGTTTTTTTTTTTTGTAGGCTTGCGTATAAAATAGGGAGC
>JXPQ01047578.1:7970-20939 GCA_001014675.1 Ephydra gracilis
CAGTGCGGTTCATCATTCTTAATATCCTTCTGAGCATTGTTGGTTGACCTCAGAATCCATGCTATTCTTATGCCTCTCTGATAAGAAGATACCATTCCCAATAAGTCCCTTACGACCCTTACGTGAGTGGCCATTATTTATATACTTTCTAAATCGGTATCGAAGCTTGACACCGTGGAAGCGGGCCAAGTCCATCTATCGTATCTCAGCCATGATGGACCACACCACATTCGCTCTAGGGGTGAGGCATGGCTATCATGCGTACTGACTTGACGCCATTTGTGCCTCGATCTTCGATACTCTATTGACTACGAACGTTGACCAGAAACATAGTGCCTTTTTCAACCATGCTAACACAAATGTTGAATCCATTAGTGCTCTGTAAAACTCCAATTCTGGGTGATGATATTGTCTTCAAAGGTTCCACTTTCGTTTTACAAGGAATTACGTGAGAAAAGCTCTCCTTTCTTTCTACTTTTCCAACACAATTTTACAGCAGTATTACTGATGGGTACCACCTATTTGCTGTATCAAATAATTTAGCAACTAGGGAAACATCTCTCTCTTAGTGCACTTTTCTCTTTACTTATAATTCTTGTGGTACAAAGTATTACTCATCCCTTTTTGCCATTTTACATTGAAATTTTTATTGAGTCACAGGATGTACCCATATTTTGCATGCCTCTGCAGCCGAATCTCTGCCGGTGCTTATTGAAATGTATATTTAGGTATTGGGTGAAGTGTCGATAACAAGTTAAATATGCACTGTTTTACACAATATTCTATTTTTGGATCGCGCTGGAATATGTTTAATATCTTATCTTCTAGAACTCTCCGCTTTTGATCAAGATTAATGTATTCAACATATAATGCTTTGTGGATTTATAATGTTGGTCGTCGATATGGTTGATGTAGATCNACTTAGTTTTATTAGGTTGACTCGATAATGTTACTGTTCGAGCATATAAACAAAGCGAAAACAAAAATAAACCACAGAATTCAAAACTCATACACAAAAAAAAAAAANTTCTCTTTACTTATAATTCTTGTGGTACAAAGTATTACTCATCCCTTTTTGCCATTTTACATTGAAATTTTTATTGAGTCACAGGATGTACCCATATTTTGCATGCCTCTGCAGCCGAATCTCTGCCGGTGCTTATTGAAATGTATATTTAGGTATTGGGTGAAGTGTCGATAACAAGTTAAATATGCACTGTTTTACACAATATTCTATTTTTGGATCGCGCTGGAATATGTTTAATATCTTATCTTCTAGAACTCTCCGCTTTTGATCAAGATTAATGTATTCAACATATAATGCTTTGTGGATTTATAATGTTGGTCGTCGATATGGTTGATGTAGATCGTGGATTGATTTGTAAGACTTCCCCCGACATTCATTTGGATTTGCTTTTTTTTTGTATTTAAATTGAAAAATATGGAACGCTTCTTAATTTGCGTGTAATCCGGTGCTAGACTATAAGAATAGAAAAAACATAGGTTTTTGTTGTGGCAGCAGTTTATTAGAATGAACAATACTTCCTTGGTTCCGGTTGCCAGAATAGGCCGTTTGTTTCTGTAAAGAAATATGTATTATATTTGATACTTATAACTTAATTATAATCTTAACAGATATTATATGTTCGTAATCTGCGATCGCTTCGATTTGTTTTTGTTGCTCCATCCTATACATAATGGTAACTTACTAAATTAAGCCTCACGCACACTATTATGACTATCCCCTTCGACTCAGTTGAATTTATATGTGTTTCCCCTTGTTGTGCAATTGAGTTTAGTTGATTAACTTTTATTTATCCACTGATTTATCAATTTATGATTTCCCTACAACTTGACCTGAACAATGTGTATCTGGTAAACTGCAGGTATTTTCGCAAAAAAAGAAAATGAATATAATTTGGTGAAAAGGCTTAGCTACAGTTCATTTGCTATTATTCTGACCATGAAACGGTAGCAACACCAGAAAACCTGTGTGATGAAACTTGAGGGTTTAGAAAATATTCGATTTGATGTTAAGTATTGAAATTAAAAAGGAATTAGCTTTGTTTTTATAAAACTATGAGCTTCTGCGCAAGTGCTGTTGAATAGTTGATAAAGAATAATAATTCTTATAATGGGTTATTCTAAGATATTTAAACTTAAATATTTTACTTTTGATACACATCGGGAATTAAATTTTAAGTGTATATTATGTTTGGCCATACGTTTGTAACATCGGCTAAGAAAACAAAATGGAAAATAAATCTTTATGTTGTTTTAACAACAAAGGTAAAAGTTTATGGGGCGAGCATATATATGTTTATGAATGTGGCGTATTCAATATTGAATCGACATGTTCCATTCAGTCGGTCTGATCCTCCTGTACTATTGTTACTTTTACGCTATTTAATTTCAAACATATATAACTATCGTGTTATTTTTCCAGATATTCGATTAGCTCAGAACAGTTGAAATCATCTGGAAGACTATCCAACAGTTTTAATTTTGAAAAAGATGGAGGTTTTGATAAAAGACGAAAAATTCCACCATGCAAGCGCCAGATTATAAATGATATTAACAGAAAAATGGAAGAAAACCCGTGTTCATCTTACTCCACAAAATTCATTAATGATAGTACCTTTATAAAAACAGAAGGTATGAATGAAATAAAATTGATGGCTGGAAGCTTTAAAAACCTGTCAAATATATCTGAAGGAAAATCTAATAAGATAGTAAATGAATATTCAGCATTCTCAAAAGGAAAATTAGCAAAGTCACGGAAAAGAACACTTTCAGATTTGTCATCAACAACTTCATCCAGCGACAGCGATGAAAATGATAATATAGATTGCGATGATAAAGATAGAGATGAAAGTTCATCATCAGGATCTTACTCATCTTCGACGTCTGATAGTGATTCTAGTGATAGTAGTAGTGAAAGTTCAGATTATGATCCAGATGATCATGATAATGATGAAGAAAATGATGATGATGATTGTGATTCTGATAAAAGTGAATCTAAATCAAAAATTATTCACGCGCAATTTAATGCAAAAAGCAAAAAAACGCATTGCCTTTTAGATGACACGAACCATAACTCCTTTGATGATAAAGGGAACATGGATGAAAACTGGGGGTTTGCCGCTGTTGCAAAAGCTCAAAACCGCGATATATTTTCCATTTGTACAAGAGATTTGGATACAACAGTTAATAAAAACACATTGATTGGATTTTCCAAAGATATGTCGTTAAATGGAAGTATGTCAATTGTGGCTAAGCAAAATTGTAATGAGCGTGATTCTTCCTTACCTAAAGAATCTACAATCACAACAAAATATTCAAATAAACCCCTGTTCACTCAAAATGATGAAAAGAATCTTAGCACGAGTACATTAGTTCAGAAAAAAAAAGTAGTGCCTTTAAAGTCCATGCCATTACAGAGAAAAACGTCTATTCCGAACAGTGATGAAGACGATACTCCATATTTGAGCGAGAAAACTGTTTTAAAATACCAAATTAGGGAAAATATCAAATTCCCAAAAAGTAGCGAACAAATTTTGGAAAACGAAGAAAAAAATCACACGGATAAAATCCTAGATCCTCTAGGGAATATGGACTCAATTGGTATTTATCATGTTACTATATTAACTTCTTAAATTTTATCTTAAAACAATTACAGCAAAGCAACCCTTGCCGGCTAATGTTCAACAAAACGATTTGGAGATATTTAAGAGCATACGAGAAAAGGCTGCTAAAAATTTAATTCAAACTTTTAATGATTCTTCAAAGTTCAGCTCAAGCAATAATAATGCTAACAGAAATAATTTGGTTCAACAGAGGTGTCCCGAATCTATTGAAATAGGAGAATGGCATATTCAGACATGGTATTCTAGCCCTTTTCCACAAGAATATGCAAGGTAAAACATATGTGTACTAATCAAATTTTACAAAAAAAATTATTATTTGTTTTTTAGACTACCAAAATTGTTTCTATGTGAATTCTGTTTAAAGTATACTAAAAGTCGGTCGATGTTAGAAAGACACCTCAACAAATGTACTTGGAAACAACCACCTGGAACTGAAATATATAGATATACCGATATATCAGTTTTCGAGGTTGATGGTAATATCAACAAAATTTACTGCCAAAACTTATGTCTGTTGGCCAAACTTTTCTTGGATCATAAAACTTTATATTATGATGTTGAGCCTTTTTTATTTTATGTGCTGACAAAAAATGATAAAAAAGGATGTCATCTTGTTGGTTACTTTTCGAAAGAGAAGCACTGTTCACAAAAGTATAATGTTTCTTGTATATTAACAATGCCTCAATTTCAAAGGCAAGGATATGGAAGATTATTAATTGACTTTAGCTATTTGCTGAGCCGTGAAGAAGGTCAACTAGGAACCCCGGAAAAACCTCTTTCTGATCTGGGCAGACTATCATATTTTTCATATTGGAAATCCGTGGTTTTGGAATATTTATATTTGCATAGAAATAAAGATCAAATCACATTTAGATCAATTGCAAATAAAACAGGATTGACTGTGTCCGATGTTGCTCTGGCATTCGAATTGTTAAATTTCATAAAGCTACGCAAAGATGAAGGTGATATACGATATCAAATAAATATTAAAATTGACTGGGCGAAAGTAATGCGTCATCATGAAAATGAAACTAGAAGAATTCCTATTGAACCTGAAAATCTTCGATGGAGTCCATTATTGACAAGTTCAAGACAAGCATTAAATACTATTAAGCCTTCACCCATCCAAGATAGCAACACTGAATCTTTTGCAGAAGATTTTTCTCAGCAAGAAAAAGTTGAAATGAGAAATCTTGTTAATGAAGAGTTCGAAAATAAAGATAGCAAAAAACATGAAAGCATTGACCGCCTTCCAAATATTTCTGAAAACGATATTAAAAATGTAGTCAAGGAAAATGAGTTGCCAGAGACAACTATTCAAATGAAGCGAAGTTCGAGGAATCAAAAAAACTCGCAAGATGAACCATTGAAATTACGTAAACGAAATAGCAGCCATGACACTGATATCGCAGTGGATAGCATTGAATTTAAAAAGGTGAAAATTGATTCGGAAGCTATCGAAACCTCTAAGTATGCAGGGAAAAATGACGAAAAGAAAACAAGTGAAATAAATCCCAATGTTCAAAGTATCGTTGAAACTGAAAACGATATAATTTTAAAAAACCGGGGTGAGCGTTTAGCAAAAAGAGCTGCTTCTGTTTCAGTTACAAATAAACGAAAACATTTCGAAAGAACAACAGAGTGCGAGATAAGTACCGTTAAAAATTATTCGAACCATATGCAGCTTGTAGACGAACCCAAAGTTAATATTGAAGAAATCAGTATAGCCTCAAATGAAAACTGCGAAAATCAAATTAAAGACAATACTGAATGTAGCACATCACTTTGCGAAGATTTAGAAAATGAAGAGCAGTCTAAACCCATAAATAATAGTATAGAAAACATAGAAAAGCCAATCAATATTGTACCTAAGTTAAGAGGGAAAAAAAATTGTGGTTGTGGGAAAGCTGACGAAAAACAAGAATGTACCCCACGGTCCGCCAACGATACTAAACTTGAACAAAATAATGTTGAAACTACTGATTGTTCAAAAGATTTTAAATCAGAAGAAGTTCAAGAAAAAGAAATTCCCGACGCAAATGAGAAATTAGTTCCAGAGAAATCTGAGGGTGAAATAATTGCTGAAAAAGGAGATAAAGTATTCGATGCTGTTGCAAAGAAAACAAAAAAAACTATTTTTACCGAAGTAGTGGAAACGGAAACAAATGTTAAGTCTAAACAGGAAGAGAATACTACAATTTTAGAGGTAAAAAATGAATCACCTGTATCTGAAGAAATCAATAAAGATAAACCAAAACTCGGGAGTCAGTTACCCAGAAGCCAATTAAAAGAACAACTAGTAAATTCAGAAAATAAAATTGAAAACACACTAGTTGAAGGCGGTGAAAATGTTAAAATTATAATGAACAATGACGCAAGTAGCATAGAAAAAGAGGCACCATCTGATATACAATTTGAAAAAGATGTGAAACCCGTTGAAGAAAAATCTAGTCTAGCTGTTGACATTGTAGTTAAAGGCGATTTACCAACACTCCAAGAAGAAACACTTAATAAGCCGGCCGAAACAAATGAATCAACAAATACTGATAAAATAAAGGACAGTAAGCCAAACATAAATCAACCTAATACCCAATGTAAGACTATAAGTAATGAAAAGAATACAGTTGAGGATAGTGAAAAGAGAAAAGCTGTGGATGTTTCGGTGAACAGCGAAACTGTTAATGTTGTCAAAACCACAATAGAAAAATCAAACGAGGACGTTTATCCTGATAATACTGTATTACCTGTAGATGAAAAGCAAAAGGTGATGAATTCTGCGAAGGAAAAGCCAAAAATCGATTGCATATATAGTCCTAAAGACATAAACATGTCATGTGCATCGAATAATTCCCATCCAGAAAAAATAACCAAGAAACACTCTGATCGTTCAAACCATAGTAAAGATAAGATAAACGATACAACAAATCTTAAGCATAATGAGTATCCAACACAGCAATCGATTCAAATTAAACAAGAAGACAAGATTACACCGATTACAACAACACAACCAGAGCCGAAACCAATTAAAAATCATGATAAAATACAAGTTAAAGCACCTGAACATAGTCAATTACAAAATCCTATTGATTTAAATAAAATGCAACATCAATTTCAAATAAACCAAATTTCAAATTATGACTATTATAATTATTATTACGACTATATTGAAAAAAATCAAAGTAAATTGGCCACAATGGCTTACGGTCATAATTTCACACAGAACTTATATCAAATTCCGCATCATGCACATCAACACATACAAACTCAACAACAACCAAAAGAAAAAATGAAAAATGAAAAAAAAAGCACAAGTTCTAAAAAAGATGATGTTCTTAAATCAAATAGTAATAATTTGAATAATTACATCCGTGATGATTCTCACTCCTGTGGTTATGCGAACACTCAGACACCTTTGTATACGCAAAAATCTAATTCACAGACAAAAGTGTATAAAAGTTTAGACCAAGTACAACACATAAAACCATTAAATTTATTACCAAATACGAGTGCTCGTTTTTATAATTCAACAACATCGATGTTGCCATCAGTGTCACTTACAAATCCCTTATCACAGAATATAAATCAGAAATCTAAAACTGATCATATTGTAAATCCATCAATTAATATAAGGGATGATAAATTAAAACATTCGCATCATAGCACACCACAAAATAATGCCCAAATTGGACAAGAACTAGGCGCAACCTTCGCATACGGCGCAGATACCACAAATAATACAAACTTACATCAATATGACTGTGGAATTAATGTACAAATGAATATGAATTCTGGTCAAAATATACCTAATGATGTTTCGCAGAATTCAGTCGATGCAATTCAATCTTCGAGTATACAATTACAACAACAACAGTCGCAACAATATTCCGATTGCTCAATGCAAAATCAAGCAGCTAATACGCCAATGCATATGGCAATACATCATTCGCATTTACAGCAACAAAATAATATTGGTTTAAATGTACCAGCAGGATCAACTGATGGAAATATCTTAGGAAATGCCCAGTCTCATTCACAGCAAACTAGAAAGGTGAATCATGTATGTATACCAATTAATATCAGTAAAATAATAGAAATAATTCCAACATTGAGCATGAAAATGTCTTTAACAGTGATTTGCGTCTACGAAGTATAAGAGGAATTAAAAACTAGATTTTGTACATAAATTGTTTTTTGCAAGTATGTCACATATTTTATTATAAACTTAGCACTTATGCTGATTTATTCCGAATGTTAGATTGCAGTATCATTTCAACTAGAACTATGTTATGCTATGCACTCTAGTAAGAATTTAGAAGTTTTCGGCAAAGTTGGGGAATTTTTCTTAATTTTTATTTCGGAATGGTAATCTGTTGTGCTCTTTTGACCGTTTCGTTACAGGTTGGGGTTGTTCTGCATTTGGGCAAAGTGTTTAAAGCAGACAAATAATCATTTCCGATTATGTGCTTTTTACAGATATGTTCGTAAAACAGTTTAAAAAGTATTTCGGCTTTTTCGGTCTGTCTGTGAACTCTATAACTTGGCTAACTTTTGTGCCAGAGCAATAAAATGGGTTTTTTGAATTTAAAATTTTCAAAAACTGGTTCATAGCTTTGGCTACCTCTCATAGACTAAAACTGCCAGGAATTACTAAAAACATGATGGTTGTTACCATATTCAATACTGCTGTAGAGCCATCTATCCAAAATTTAAAAAATCTTGGTTACATACATAGCATTTAATTGTATGTTTTAAGTATTAATTCCCGTTTTAATGCGTTCTTCAAAGATATCCAATATTTCTGGTATCATAAAGACAAACCCAGAGCCCAAACTATATAGAAGAACCACCGAAGAAATTAAAATTTAAAGTTTATTAATTTGATTCGTATAAAGTTAAGTAAATGTTGAAAATATAAGAACTGGAGCTGAGATATATCCAAGCAACCCGAACCCAAAATAATTTAACATTAAAATTTGTAATCATTTCGAACACGCATATTTTGTATTATAAGGGTATCTGTCAGTGCCATATATGTTTTGAATTAAGTGAAAAACGAGAAACACACATAAAGAGTCGATATGCATTGGCATGTCAAATTAGTACACGTACATTTAGTACACAATAATACAATAAAATAGACGCGACGAAACACAGAAGTGTTTTTGGAGCTCTTATCGCAACATACAAAATGCAGCGATTTTTGTAGTTTATGTATATATACTACATATTGAACTCAACTTCGCTCGGGTTGTTGGTATAAACTATCAAAATCGGTTCAGTTTATCTTGCCGCAAATTGTTATATACAAATCACATAAAATCATTTTGGTGTAATTAGGATAGGAATTGAAGGTGCAAAGATTGTGGTCGAGGTTGAATTGGGAAACTGCATGTTTGAGGTGTAATAGTACTGGGTGGCTTTGAAGGAGAAGCTTATGTAAAATATAATGCCCTGACTGATACGATGGCGAATGGGGATACGGTAATATTCCGAAATGTATGCAAACTACGACAATGTTCACATTTTCCTCGAGTATGTAAAGTTTTTGATTTTAATCTGAACTGTGCTAATCACGGAAGGGGAAGACCGAAACTACAGGGGACTGACCAGGAGTTACGTAATAGCTCAACGCGAGGTATCCGCAACTGGCTCCAAATTGAAAAGCATTTAGAAGAATATAGCCGCATGATTCCTGAATCCAAGATACGCACCAGTTACTAATTGCCAATTAAGTAAGTAAAGAAATGTATTTAGAAAAGAAACCACAATTCGTTACCACGTCTAGTTGCAGTAATAGTCAAGAATGGAAAAAAGCTGCAGAGAATAAATACATAAAAATGTAAAAAATGCAAAAGAAAAAAAATGTAAATAAGAGTATTTATTATATTTCCCAACTAACAAGTGGTGATGAAAGCCTAAACAACAGCGGCTAACGAATTTAAATAGATTCCTTATCAGAACAGTCTATCGTAAAACATGAAAACAAACTTGCCACTTTTTTCAATAATTTAAATCTGTTAAGAAAAAACCAAAAAAATTGTCATTAAAAACAGTTCAGTACATTTTCATTAAAGTGCTGCATAATTATCCCATAAAATCATTATTATTATTAGTTTTTGAAATGAAGACCGTATCGTTTATTTTGCCTGTAGATACATAACATAAAAGAATTATCTCTTTAATTTCTTCTAGTACAAAAATTATGCACCGTCAACATCGACATAAATTTTTCCATAAAGAAACAAAATTCTTCTAATAGTTGGTCACAATTAAATGTATAATACCTGTCATTCATCGATACGTTATTTAATATCCTGCCGGTCTTAATTCTTTAATTTATATTTATTTTTGTAAAGCGTGGAACTATTTTATTTACTTATTACTTATGTGGAAAATATACAACAAGAGTGTCGTACCCCTTGAAATACAAAAGTAATTTTTGGATACCGGTCCAAACTTTCCCCAATATATTCAAACTTAATAAAAACTTAAATTTTTCATTGATTGTACCGGAGATACCCACAATATTGGACTGATTGGGGAGGTTTCAAGAAGTTGAAACGATTAAATGCATATGCCTCAAAGAAAAGTCGGAAATACTTGTTTATACACATACATGTGTTGCACAAGGCCATAATGCTCCAATTTTATGCGTGAAGGGACGCAAGTGTATCGCACAGAATTATGGACCACTGCAGCGTATTCCAGTCGGAAGTAATCGCCATTAAGCACACCGCCAACCTACTATCCAAATCAAGATAGCGTTATTCCCATACTTTCGGACAGGCCAGCGCTTCCAGCACTGGGATACAGATAATAAACATCCACAACGGTTCAATCCTATTTTCAGTCTCTAAACGAGATTGCAAGTGAAAACTAATCTAAATTCTGGGCCACAGTGCATCTGAAGGGAATACTATAGCGGACGGTTAGTCAGGGCGGGATCCAATCTGGAAGATGTTCCCTATCAGGCAGCTAAATATATATTCCTATTACATAATGTAAGCTACGAATCAATAAAAAATTATAGTAGCTATCTTACAAAACATGGCATAGCGAGGAAACATTCTACACACTTAGGATATCCTGACGTACAATAAACTCAGCGAAGAGCACGGAACCATACATTATGGAACGTATCTCGGTTAAGACTACCATGGACCTGCTTACGGGCCACACCTCTGTGGTTACCCATGCTATGAAAATGGGTTTCAACTCCACTGATATTAGGCCTCTTTGTAGTGACGTAACTAATTATTTCTACACCACACATACTCTCTGCTGGTGTCCGGAGTGTCCAAATCATAGATTTCATCTCCTCGGTAGTGTTGTGATCAAAGATCGTGTGGACATGGCCCAGCTAGATATAGAGCTGTGCGTAGTTCTAACTGGAGGGCCGATTCCCACGCCAATATCCCCTCGAACCATTCTCAACAAGAGCAACAGGGCCTGAAGCAGAATACTGCAGGGCAACACAAAGGACCAATGGGTTTAAGTGATCATGTCTTCTATCTATCTATCCCAGTATAATACAAATTTTTAGTGGACGCAAAACGGAACAAGTAAATTGTAATTATATTAAAAGCAAGTAAAAACGTTAAAGTCGGTTTAGGCCGATATTGTGATACACGTCTCTTGATTATTGAATAAAAACGCAATAGTTTAAATTACGCTGGATAAATTTTGTAAATTATGGTAAAAATATATACACAATAAAGTCTCTTGTGGGACCACATAGGTGTACTGGAGGTAGCTCTAATTTTCATCCAATCAATCCCATGTTTGGTACCCAATTCGATTGTATTCATTATCATTAAATACTGAAATTTCGTAAAATTAAAATTAAAATTTTCCATAACTCACTATTAAAGCCTCTATTGAGGCTATTTATACACCTGTGTAGTACTGGAATCAAACCTTTTTATAGTACACACAATGTTTATATTAATGATCAGTGTATAATGCAATTTCATAAAATTTGAATTACGCATATGTGTAATTCAGCGTTAAAGCATTCGTTCGGATCACATAGGTGTACTGGAGGTACCCCTGTATTATGAGATTTTGTTAAATTCAAATGATAACTGGAAAATTCTGCATAAAGCTTCTTTTGGGACTATATAGGTGTACTGGAGGTACCTATGATTTTTATTCAATAATCCCCTTTTTTAAAAGAGGGTTATATGCCTTCATTGTCCGCTTAATTTTGAAATTTGATGAAATTAAATGTACTGGAGGTATTTTGGATACTGGTCGTCTCTTAACCAAATTCGGGAGGAGATCTAAACTTGTTTAATAGAATATGTGCACTAAATTTTGTTGATTAAACTCAAGCCGTCCTTTCAAGTTTTTGGATACGAACAAACGGATATATATGGTTAACTCAACTCTTTTGGGTGATGCTGAACATATCCGCATATATTTCAATAAGTCTCGAGACTGGTTCTGGTTGTTACAAATGTACTGTCGAAACTAATATACACTTTGTCAATTTCATTTGTGACGTGTATGAAAAACCGGTTAAAAAGTTCAAAGTCCAATATATTTTGAATAAAGTTATGGTCGAAATATGAAAATCAATGCAACTGCTTTGATATTTGTATCAACTAAAAATCTGACAATGTAATAGAAATACTCTGCATTTGTTCTCCGAATATCTATTCATATTTTTGTCAGTATAATGATAAAAGTATGAAGCATGTTCGAGAATATTATTTTTGTCTGTGAAACAAGGCGAGAAATACTAATATAAATAATTTCGTTTTTCGAATGAAGATTTTTCTAATCGGAGAAATTTACATTATTCATTCATTACATTGGCGGAAACTGAATTAAGAAATAAACGAAATACAAAAAAAGTACATACAACAACATTAAATAACAAAAAAAAAAATACATAAAAATGTAAAAAATGCAAAAGACAAAAAATTAAATAGTATTTATTATATTTCGCAACTATCAAATGGTGATGAAAGCTTGAAGAACGACGGCTAACGAATATTTAAATACTTTCCTTATCAAAACATTCTATTCTAAATAGAAAGATCTTTTCTTTAATATCATAAAAAATAAGCTTGCTAATTTTTTTAATAATTTAAATCTGTCAGAAAAAAAAATAATTGTCGTTTAAAACAGGTCAGTACATTTTGTTGCTATATGAAGAATCTACAGAATATTCTAGCTGCAACCTTTAATTCGCATGTTACGTGCGCACATAAATATTCTGTGATAAATGATTACCTTCATATAAGGAGTGAACCAGAAAAAATTTACAATTTCTACACTTTCAATATAAAACACTGTTAAGGCCTAGGTTGAAATT
>JXPQ01047627.1:19484-31697 GCA_001014675.1 Ephydra gracilis
TATTCTAATTAAACTAATTGCTTTATTTAAGTTATGTTTTACGCATTGAAATACAAGTAGGTGTGCACAGTTTGTATGTTTATTAACAATGATTGCTGAATTTCTGCATTTGTAATTGTAATACAGTTTCCAGTTGTACAGAGTTTGAGGTATAATATTATTACACTAATGTACATATACCACATTTGATACTATTTTGGGATTTTTTTTTTATTATTAAACCGTAATTTATATGCAAAATAAGCATCAATTACAATTAGCATCACTTATTAGCTAATAAACAAGGCATACACTTGAAATTTTCCTAATTAGTTCGAATATAGGATTCGTGCAAGACAATACGACCTTTAATATAATGTATTGTGCAATAAATACTAAAATAGGCAACTAATATAAATGTAAATTGACAATCACAGTAGTAATTATTTCTGGACATTAACGGAACAAAACTTAAAACAGAATGAAAACCTTAAATACAGAAATATTAAAAAAAATATTAATAAAAATTCATCATAATGACAAATCTAAAAATATTTGTTAATATCAAGGATTAGTATATATATTTACATAGATTAAAGTGATGCTTTTGTCAAAATATTTTTGTTCTTTCCTTTTGAAAAGTTTTCATTAAAGCTCGATAATATTGACACAATGCGCTCATGCATATGTGTACGTGGGTTTGTGAATATTACATATATATACAAGCAACCAACAGCTGTATATCAGTACAAACACAAAATAATGTATTTCGAAAAAAGAAAAAAAATTCGTATTATCCCAAACAAAAGTTGACATTTAAATTTGGCATATGTTTACGTTTTACGTGATTGAGAGTCTTTTGCGATATCTGTATGATTTTTGTTCTTAATGTAATTTATTGTTGAGTAGAATAAATTGAAATTTTATCAAAAACAGTTGGGATCTGATAATGATACAAAAGAAATTTTCTTCTTTTGTTTAATAACTAAATAATTACATACATCACGTCTAAACACAAAGGTTGGAACTTTACCAGAATAAACGTAATTACACAGATTTTTTTTATTAGAAGTGGTTAATTTAGTTGTGAAAGATGTTAAAATACACAATAAACACAAATTATAATTTCAATTAAAAGTAGCTTTTGCCTTTGACTTATTCAAAGCATTGGTTTCACTGCGAATTGTTATGCAAAGCTCAACGAACTATTTTATTCAAACTAATAATTAGATCCAGAAAAAAATATAAAATTTTAATTAAGTGGTCAGTATGGATGGTAACCTAAAGATTTGAAAAAATAATATTTATTGCATTCCGAATTTCAAAAACGTATAGGTTACTTAACTTATAAGGAAAATCAAACATTGAATTGTTTTTTTCTTTTATTTTATAACTGAGCCCAGCATTTATAAGTCACATTTTTAAGGAATATAAAAGCATCAATCATTAAATGAAAACACCTTTTAAAATAAAATATGTGCTCATTAATTCGCGTGACATCATACCATTTCTTAATAAAGAAGAAATAGAAAAATAAAAAGGAAAAGATAAAAGGAAATAGAAATGCAAAAGCAACAACCACAATTCGTTACACATACATAAGAGCTTACTCAAATGATACGTAAATAAAAAATAAATACTTTTTAAAAATAAAGGAAATATTATTTCACACCTTATCATAGTTTATTTTCAATCAACACGCTCACTTAACACCCAATTCGTTTCCGTTTCCATTTGTTTAACTTTTCAACTTTACCACCTAAATGATATAGAGAAAAACATAACAAAGAAAAAAATGACTAAAAGAATGAAGAAGGCACTTCTTATGGACAGCAGCAATCAAAAGCAATTAACGTCAAGTGAAAACACTTTATTCGACGAAAAGGAAAACAAATTACAAAAGATATAGAAACACATCATACGAATTCTATTACAGAAGGTTTATTACATAAGGCAATAACGAAAAAACAATTGGTTAATGTGAATTAATTCTGAACTCTATACTTTCAATACAATATAAGTGATTATGCATTTTCGATTTTATCGTAAAATTTACAATGGAATTCGAGATATTTTATATAAAAGATATTTTGAAGTCCTTGCAAGAGATGAGTATTGTCAATGCTAACATTTAAAAATAGCTTGAAATTAACTATATTTTATCAATTATCCCAATAAATGTTGTTTATATATCCACCAAAAACCTACTTTGAGACATCTGTTTCCGCGCTTCATTCATATGTTAGTTTAGCAATTAATCCTTTATCAATACTTCATACTCTTATCAAATAAGAAGATTAATTTGTCTTTAATAAATAATCAATTTTCTTAATTAATTCATTAAGGGTCAACGTCAATAATTTATTGCAAACAAAGCTTTCAATGTTCGTGATATAAAAAATAATCCTTAATTAAAATTAGCAAACAATTAAATATTATCTGAGTTTCAAATTAAACCATCTTATATGGATTCTAACGGGCAATACAACTAATAATTTTCTCTTTAACAGTTATTTCCTTTAAGTATCTCCTTTTATTTCCACTTAGCTTTTCAAATAGATTGTCGATTAACATGCTTTGTGTAGAAAAATTATTAGGCAAAATTGCTTATTAAACAAAAATTTCTTGTGGATTGTTTAGTTTATTTGCTATTTGTAGTAAAACGTGTTGTTTCACATATGCAATTAAAACCTCAATTTCATTTATTATAAGCAATTAAAATACAAAAGCATATACACAAAATAGTCGAGACCTACATCGTCACAAGAGCTACATTTGTTTTTTTTTCCTTTTTTCTATTGCAAATATATTGCTCTTTTTCTTTCTGTTCATTTGGTGACCTTAAGTATACAAAACTAACCAAATGGTTTAAGTCATGCTTTTAAGTGATAAGTCACGCAATTCATTTAAACACCTTTGACGCAACGTTTTGTGCACGTGTTTCGTTGTAATTATTTTAATAGTGGATGATAAAACTAAATTCTTTCGGACACACTGCTTACAATTTTTGATACATAATGTTTCCAAAAAAAAGTTCTATAGAATATTGTCTGCAATACTGTAACTGATATAAACAACGTTTTTGTTTCTTTGCCTTCCTATATACATTTCATATTATTGGTACTAGAATTGACAGATACAATAAGGATAATATTTTGAAAATTGTCTAAGCCAACAAAAGTAGCGTCCAGATAGATGTGTGGTATACAAAATATTCTATTAATGGATTTGAATTTTTCAAACAACAGAAAATTTAATCAACTGAATACTTACACACATTAACGTAGAGTCAGTGATTGCGAGGCATTGGTGTAATAATTGCTGGCTGGCAACGACAAAAGCCACAAGTGGTCAGAATGCAGCAACCGCTACAATGACGCGTCTTTTCATGAATAATTTATAATTTAAGCTGCATTTATGCAAATGCTGTGGGCAAAAATTTTGGAAACATTTATGGATTGCATGGCTGTTCTCTTTCACTGAAGCATTGGATTTATATTTTCGTAGGTTTTTATACACGCAAATGTTTATGTGATAGTGCGAATTTTATTGAAAGTCATTTGTATGCGTCAACACTTTCAACAGATATCACCAATATAACCCTAGACACTCGTATATATACCTGCTCACATATATGTAAAATATTGAATAAAAATCACTTTAGCAACATATAAAATAAATATTTGCAATGTACCTAATTTGTGTGAGTTTAATTAAAACTGATTACATTTGGGCAAGAAATATCGTTGGCTAACAAACAGGTCGTGCTACGAGTATTATGATAAATTTTTGTCCGTCCTAACAGTCAAAAAAGTTGGCAAAAAATTTGACATTTGTTAGAGAATTAGTTTGTATGATACAGTCTTTTGAATCAAGCAACTTTTGAAAGTTTGAAGAAAATGGATAGAAAAAGATTTCGTGTCTTTATAAGTATTGCTTTTCAGCCAAAAGTACAACGTTACCATCATTACATGAGTTGACCTTCAGTTCGCTTCCGCATCCATCGTATTCTCTAAATCTGGCCTCCAGTAACTTTTTTTCTTTTTTCGAACCACAAGGGAATGTCAGCAGAAAAAAAATTTAACTCTCTTCAAGAACTAATTGCCAAAACTGAGGTATATTTTGTGGCTGACCATAAATCACACTATTAGGATGGTATCAGAAATGTGTCTCACTGGTTTAATCGCTGTAAACCCTTCGAAGACTACTATATTCAATAATAACTTCAAATTGAATAAAAAACAATGTTTTTTAATGTTAGCCTAGGAGGTTTTCAAACCTATAAAGAAATTTTAATTCCTATCTGTTATTTAAAAGTTTAGTTATAACTTTACTTTATTTTAATAAATTCAATAAATTTTTGTAAGTATTTTAAGTCTATAGATAACCTCATCATCTTGCTAATATTAAAATAGAATTCGGTAACGAAATCTATACCACGTTAAATAATTAGAATTAGTGTGAGATCACTACGAATCATTTTAACATTTCGAGCGGATATATTTGAAGAACTTTTTAATACCTTAAAAACAAAAATAAATGAAACATGCCATTTTAAATCTTTAAACCAAATTAAAACTGAAACTTAAACATACTAAAATATATGTATAAATACGCTAACATTTTGCTTATTTATTGCACTCTAGAGACCAAAGCGTGCATATTGCATACACTTCATTTTGCGTTTTATAAAAAATATACGTATGAAACAGTGTGTTAAAAGGTATACAAAGGTAAAGAAACTTATTGTTGGAATACCAAATTTTATTACCTCGGGATAGCAAAATTTCAATAAGTTCTTATAATAAAATTGCTATAGAGTAGGAATACAGAATTTTTAAATAACAAAAGAAACAAAATAGATTTAATACTCAGCCACAATCGCTTTTAGAATATACATCAGAAATTCATTGTTATTTTATAAAATGCCTTATAATTCTTTATTATTTAATCAAATTTCCTTTGGTGCATTTAATTATTTTACCCACTTAGTACTTCTAAGTAAAACATAAAATAAGTCAATGCGGCATAATTAAATATTAAAAAAATAAAATTTCAAAATTGTCCGTTAAACCGAAATTCAATTGTTACAAGGGTATCTAAAATTATGTTCTCCATTAAAACTTTTAAATCAGACCTTAAAAATCAGGCCCGAAAACCAAATTTAGTCAATTTAACTCAAAAAATACCTCAGATAACGGACTGCTTTAAATAAAAATGTGTTTTTCTTCCCATCAAGACATTTTTCTTGAATGATGATTAACGTGCATTATACACTTTGTACGAAACCATAATTCAATAATCAATGTATTTGTTTTTACTTTAATTCTTTGTACATGAATGAATTATGTCATACTGATCAAAATATAAAATAATGCATTTCTGGATATGTACTTCTGCAAAGCTTTCCGATAGAATTTCTAGAAATTGCTAAATATGTGAGACACGATTTTGTCATTACAGGACTCCCAAAATAACATTTATACAACTTTTATAGCTATTTAAACCAAATATTTAGATTTAACTTGTTTGATTAATGCTAGGCAATACAAACTTCTCTTATTAATGTACCGTGCAACTTACACACATTCAAATAGATTTTATAGATGCTTCATGTAATAAACAATTTAATGTCATTTGTGACATTAATGCTTTATTATGTATTGCTGTCTATGACAAAGCATACATATATTTGCAAATGGATGGTTGTGCCCACATTTTTAAGTTCTGTAATATTCCCTGAATAAACTCACATTACATAGTTTTGTACCTTCTTTATATTACACACACTTGTTTATTAATACAATTTTTATCATGCAGTGATGTAAGCCATAAATGTAAAGTAATCAAACAAAGTGCGAACCCAAAAACCAAGAGAAACCACTTTTCTTAATTGAAATGGGGGAATAATAGAGCCAACTATATTCTACCTATATTATTGACAATAGATATTACGGAGATTAAGCGCAAAGCACAAACCCACAATGTATTGTAGACATAAAATTCATGCTACAATGCTAACTCCCACCCGATACATACACAATCAAATATAGAAATGCACGTTGAGGTGTAACTTAATACATAAAAACCAACTACAACTAGTACAAGAAGCATTTCAACAGTTGTCCAACAAGAGTAATTTTAAAACAAGATAGATGAAATAGTTAATCACGACCGACTTCATAATACCCACCAGTAATTTCATTCTTGAATGAATTTATTTTTCAAGCCTCTTCATTATAATACTTCATCTTCGTAAATAATACTTACTTTTCCTGAAACAACTTGCTAATGTACTGTACTGATTTAAGTGAAATGGGGGACAAAACTCTATATCAAGCCCGATTTTACTTAGATTCGAGAATACTTTGAAAATGGCACAATAGTACTGCAATAACAAATTTCTCTTACTATGAATGAGACTTACTACTACGCAAAGTTAATGACCGGTTCTTTTCAAATTTTACGCCAACCACCCAAAAATACGTTTAGCAACATGGCCGTGAACCCAATAATTCGAATAAGCTGGACTTTCCATTTCTTAATTATTTTTTAAGAAACAAGATCCAGTTTGACAATGAGTTGCCTTCATTCCTTACATCTTTTCTAGACATATCATCACCGATTTCACTTAAATAAGTGCAATGGGCAGTTGTTGGATAGGCAGTTTTTGATGTTTCATATTGATGTTATCTTCCAATATTTCCATGATATTGTAAGTGTTGAGCGTTAGAAGAAAAAATTTTAGGTACCTGCCACAAAAATTTTACTCGCACATTCAGTAAAATGAGATAAGAAACCAGTGATTTCACCGCAAGTAACTGAGATTCTGAGATAAACTTTTTTTTTGACATTTCAATAATTTTCTAGAATTTTTATGAAAGCTCAAACTGAACAAAAAAGTAAATGAATTTATCGCATGTTACCAAAATTTTGAGAAAATGTTCCCAGAAGCAATAAAATATAGAGCGTAAAAAATAGAGCGTCTTTTGGAAGAACTCTCTATTTCTAGCCGTTTTAAGATCTTTTCCACTACTTCTCTAAAAATCGGTCCATTCATTCCATTATTTCATGTACCTCTAGTACAGCCCGAAATAATGCAAAAAAAAAAATTTTTTTCATTTGTTGCTGAAGTAAACTGAAGAACTTATACTCAATGCTTCAAGAAAGGTCTGGACTAAGGACCTAAAAACATTTTATATATTTTCTTATTTTTATATGACAGTGACTTTTATTTATTCATTTACAAGTACCAAATGGATAAACTACTTTATTGGGTATTATAAATAAAGTAAATATTGTAATTATTTACTTTAAAACATTTAATTATTTAACGTAGTTGGTAGTGAGCAGCTATTACATCCTTTTTATATAATTTGTTCTATTTATTCGAGTGCGTTTCTAGAGTTTATATTTTACACCGCTCCAAACTGTTTTCGTTTGGCAAATGATTCAAAAGGACCCATATCAATTAAAGATCAATGAAAATTTAAGTACAAAACATATTTCAATGTACATGCACTTAAGACTATAAAGGAATTTTATGAAAATTTTATAAATTTTTAATTTTATTAGCTTTGTAACTTATAATTTTATTAGCTTTATAACTTATAATTTTTGCAAGTAAAGAGTGCAACCTGTAATACAAACATATATTTGTAGGAATTTCTTAAAACATATGAATTTTCATTAGTGTACGATCAAATTCAGAAAGTTCATCAATAAGCATCAAATCGCTCAAGCGCTTGTTGGTGTTCCACTTAACCATAAAATAATGGACATCACACTTAACCTCTATTCTTGCATGATACTTTATTTCAATTCGTTTATTTGGCAGTCAAGGGCACACGTTTAGAATGGCTTACCCATACACTTAACATTAAAATATTCATAATTTTATAAATTTGCTTTGCCAAGTCTAAGGAGATCAATTATTATAAATCATTCAAGAATATTTACTGCAGTACCTTTCCTACCTCATACTTCATACAATATATCAAAATATGTAGAAATTTAGATGATTCTTGAAATGTTCACTATCAGAATTCATTCCGCCTAAATCTGTAATAAGAAACACCCAATGAAATAATTTTCAGACCAAGCAAATTGGCAAGTATGTTGTCCCACTGCATGTTTTCATTTTACATTTTAAAACAAATACTTCAATGCATTTAATGATTTTCAAAAGCACTGTTTACCTTTCGTTTTTTCGGTCACAAACTAAGAAATATTTTCATTTTATCTAATGAAAGTATTTTATAAATATATTTTCTCTGCCCTTCATTTCTTTAATAACTGGGATTTTTTTAAATCAGTCATATATATACTTTAACGAATTCATTCCTTGTGGCTTAATAGTTGTACGAGCATATTTATTATAAAATAAATAATGTACCTTAACAGGGGGGAAAAAATAGGGAAATTAATAATTCTTCTTTTGATTTGTGAGAATTTCTTCTTCTGAATACGCCAGTCAATTCAAATTTTGCAGTTAAATTCACGTCCGTGTACTTCAAAAACAAGAAATTTGTATAATCGTTAAATTAGCAAATTCGGAGTTATTCACTTTAATTTTTTTACATGTAGTTTATTATTTCATTTATTTAGTGCTAATTTTTAAATATTAAATTATTATTAATTTGAGCCTAGGCTCAAATCTTCCCCCACATATTAAACCTCAGTTTATGTCCTTCAACATACTTGAAAGGAGTCAATATAAGGAAAAGTGTAAAATTCAAAAACATTTAGGACCTGTAGTTGCTATAGGTAATTGCAATACACGATCGAGCGGGTCCATTTTTGGAGAAGCAGCGAATAAGACCGAAAAATGTCTACAGATAAGATATGAAATCCTTTCTACGAAAGCCGCACAAAAATATGTTATTTTAGCAGTTTTGGGAACATGAGTCTATTGGGGTAACCTGAATTTGTGGACTGATTGGACAAAATTTGAGATGTTGCCAAATTAATTAATTATTTAATCATTTAATCATATTTAATGAGGTCCGGTTTATTGAAAGTTCTCGCAATTGTTGACGATTTTGACGATTCTGGAACCTTAACTGGGTTTTGAAAAACATGTTTATATACCAATTTTCACTACTTTAGCTCTAAAATTCATCTACTCACCATGGACAGACGGACATTGCCAGTATCCGCAGTCCAAGACTGATGAGTGTCATAACATTAAAAACATAAAGTTGGCATTAATTTCTTATTGTATTGACTTGACTCGATTATATCCTTTAATAAAACAAATTAGTGAATCGACAACCTTTAAAATATTTCATTTAATTATGAAAAATGAATTTGTGTTAAGGGTAGTTTCAAATTAAACGATATATTTTTCTATAAAAATTTCAAATAATTAATAAGGTTTTTTTGGACAACAAAAACAACCAATACTTAACACACATTTTTTATTTTGGCATTTACAAAATAAATATAAAAATAAAGGCAAAGGACAAATACAAATTAATTTCTTTTACATGCTTCATTTACACAATTTCTAATTTAATTTTGTTATTATTTTGTTGTCATGCTTATGGTGCAGTGATGGTCTTGGCATTCTGGCATGCCATGTTATGTGATTGTGTGTGGTTTTTGTTACGTCCCCTGATTCAGACTTATTAATAACATTTGTAGCATGATGGTCAAACTTTTGTGGTACACTTGGGAAATACTGTTTGTATGGAAAATGAAATTTGTTGTTGTTTCCCTTCGTTTCGGTTTTTAATTTCACTATGTATTTATTGTTGTCTTTTTTCGTAAACAATAATATGAGGTATCCATAGTCTTCTCAATTTGGTTAATCGAAAATAGGATGAAAAACATTTTTTTAAAATTGCGTTTTAATATTTTAATTAAGATATTGTTGAAAGCTACATTTCAATCATGGCTACGGCATTGAGTTGCCCCACTGCCTGGGTCATATCACCCGTATGGATGAATGAGGACCAGCTGGTAACCTATTTGATTCCCTACAGAGCAAGCGTTAGATGGACCACTTACTATAAGAGTTGTGCGGCCTAGGTATAACACTCGTGCAAAACTTGAAATTATCAGTGGAAGTAGCTGTCTTAGAGATACATAACATTGTGCGCCGTTGCTCTTGACTAATAATAAAATTCAATTTGACGATTTCAATTAAGTATTATTATACACATATATAGTATAGGTGTATCAAAAAGTCAGAATGTTAAAGCTTTTCAACTTAATAGTGAAAACAGTTTTAATTTTATATTAGCCATATGTATTAATATGGCACAATAACATTTTTTTAACTATTCAATGAATTAGCTTTAATGACTGCAAGAAGTTAAAGTCGGCAACATCCTTTTGTTATTGAAAATGAGGATCAACAACTTTTTCAACCACCAACACCTAAAAATATATGAGTACAACCACAAAAAAAAGATTGTAGAAAAGTCTCAAGACATCCAATAAACGGGTAGCGGTCAATATTGAAAGTTTTTTTTTTATTGTTTGTNAACAACAAAACTTTTTCAGTTATCAATGAAGATTAAGAAGGACTTTATCCATATTTATAAATTATAGAGCCAACGTAGTTGCAATCGATAGCATAAAAACCATCAGTCTGTCAATAATTAATAATTATTTATTATCATCTTATTGTCTTTCAGCAAAAACTTAATGGATTTAACAAAAAAAAAAAGAATACGACTGATTGGCATGATTTAAGTTCTTTCAGACAAATCTATAAAATAACAAAAAAATGCAATTAAGCGATCTCGTGAATAGGCAAAAGAGATCGAGGCCTGCGAGTATCTCTCGTTGCATTTCGAAATTTATTGTAAACATTTTATTCGCACCTTTTTTTAAGGTCAAACTATGATATAAATGATTTAACAATATTTTCCCAGAAATCCTTAAATTGACGGAACAATTTCCATAATTTAACATACCCAACACAACAGTCTTTCCAAATGCAATAAATATTATTACATATTTGCAAAGACCTGTGGAAAAATACTTCCTTACTTTAAGGGAGATTTTAGAATTCAAAAATTTAATTAATTTAATTAATCGATGCCTGTCAATCAACCTGATGTACTTGTGTTGGGGTTCAATTATTCCAGGAAAGGTTGGAGCATGAACCGAAAAAGAGTTTATTTTATTTAATATTTCAGATTCATGGAATAAATGGATACAATTACATAATGCGTGCAAGAAAAAACATAGTAATAATAAAGTAATTGTATAGATCTTGTTTTAAATATTAATATCGAACAGACTTATTTCACATTTTACATTCTTAATCAATAAATTAATTGATTGCATGCATAAAAATAAGCCAAACTACGTAATGTGAATGAAACTTGAATAATAGAAAGGTAGTATGGTCGGCTGAAACCAACTATTGGCAAAGTGTATATTGATTTTTGCCATTCGTTTCAAACACCAAGAATCAGTGTTCGGACACCTATCAATATGTATACCGACATCATCATCACCACAGAAATTAATTTAGCCACAATTATATGTCCTTCCGCCCGTCCGTAGACAGAGACTAGACGACGAGCTAAACGAAATTGGCTTCACATGCTCAACAAAATTTTTCCTTGGTCCTTCTTTATTATAACATTTTGCAGGTTAACTACCTTTTTGTCCGCATAATTAGAGATATGGTGTTTTTCGATATATAAATATAATACAATAATCCTTGTTACGAAAATTTCATGATTCATTCATGGTAATGGAATTGGATATTCAAAATTATACGGCCAGGAACGCATTATTTCCATGAAGACAATTAAACAATTTATTTTTTCATTTATTCATTTTTCATATATCAAAAACAAAAAAAAAGACTTCATTAAAATCATTGCCGTCATTGGGTGCCACTTTTGCTAATCTTATGAAATTTAAGGAATACAACTTAATTTGATGGGACCGCAGGCTAGTGTTTCATAACGTGTCAATGTTTCTTAGTCCACTCAGTAGTATTTTTAAACTTAACTCACTTCATATCGATTTATTGTCCGTAGGCAAATCAGTTTCATCCGATTTCAGAATAAGATAACTTAAAATACACCTTTGTTCACCTGGAAGAAAGTAAAGCTTTTATTCAATAGATGTTCTATTTTGCCTGAAGTCTTTATACGTTGTTTTGTATAGAATTTCAACTGATTTCTATAATTTTACTTGAATAATGTAAAGGTGTTGCAACCATACCGACAGATGAAGTTTTGTATATTGTTTTCAATAAAGTTC
>JXPQ01047938.1:18045-34212 GCA_001014675.1 Ephydra gracilis
CACAACATAAAAGGTTACTATAGTTTTGTGAACTTATTTTCTTACTAATTGTGATTCATGAATGAGGGCTTTAAAACGCGATGGGTTGTTCTTAGGCAATTCAATTTTGGATTGCCCATGAATCAACATGATTCTTATTAATACATACATGATGTTAATCTTCATCGGGTACTCGTAAAAAAATATCAAATCAATTACAAGCCAATGTTCGAAATAATAATATAAAATTTTTGTGCAAGCATGCTAATTTTGTGGCTTTGATAGCTTAATGTTATTCTAAATATCTTCTGATGTAGATAACAGGCCAGTCAGATTTACTCACTTATTGCAGAGGAAAGCGTGCATCTTATATGTGATATCGTAGATGTTTGTGCAGTGCGTCTGCACTTGACCGAACGTAGGCACTTTCATTTCCAATTAACAAGGTATGGAAAATGGTCATGCTATGGATCAATGCACCCCGGTAAAAGCAATGAAGAAACAGTTATTTACAGCACAAGTGCCGTTGGCTTTAGCTTGTTGCGAACGCCATTGCAGTCAAAAATGAAATGTCAAACCATGTTTTTCTTTTAATCACACTATGACATGATTTGAGCAATGGCAACTCTTGCACAGAGGAAAGAAAGATCACCAAGTGAATTGGTAAACGTTGTTATATGATATGGCCGATTGCTGTTATTACTGTCTCAAATTTAAGAGCAAGCCAAAAAAAAATAATTTTATGCTTATGTTGGCATTGCTACAGCCGTATTGGGCTGTTAAATTGACAAGTAAACAAATAATTTAACTATTTTGATATATTTTGTGAACTGCAATTATTTAAAAATCATTAAAAATAATACAGCACTGTGCGTTCACATATGTGGTAAAGATATGACTGCGGAGATAAAGAAAAACATTGCAAGTGAAAGGTAGTACTTGACAGCTGGGGAATTATGTTTGGTAATTATTGGAACTGAAATTGAAATTTGTTAAGCACTGCGATTTGAATGAAAATGGATTAGTGTCATGTAAACAATGTATTTGTCCTTTGTACGTGTACCTGTGCATGTGGAAGATGAGTCTATTGTCAAGCATAGTTATATATAGATATTTATCTACAACTTTTAACATCTTCTGCGTAAAACTGATTGAGATTTCGTCAATTTCACTTCATTGGTGAAGAATTGCACAATGCTAAATCTTTCTCAACCCCATCTTAAATTTTGTTTTTTGCATTGGTATTTTACACTCGGTATTTCCATTCAGGAATTTCCTCAAAAGCCATGCAGTCCCAGTAGATCAAAGGCGACCCTTTAAAAAATCATTTCAGTAACATAAATATATATTTATATTGCAAGTGCTAGTGTCCGTTGTAATTGTTGGTCTAAATTAAAATTAATTAATGACAAGAACTGTTTTTTGCACCCATTTCACTCTTTTCGCTTGATTGCCGTGATTACGACAAAAAAAACGCCAAATTTGAGTTTAACTGACTTTTCATTCAAAGCAAAATAATCCGCTGTAAAGGTTTTTCACCAACATAAAATAATGTTCCATTGGAAAAGATTTATATTTTTGAAAATGAAAGTGTAAGTATTCTATTTGCCAGTTAGATTCTGCTTCAAGAACCGCACTATCTGCACTCCGTGAGCTGCACTATCAACCTACCATACCTCAAATTCACCACGCTTGCATGGCTTAGCTCATCTCACAACGTTACGATATCTTTTGTATGAAAGTATGTCGGGAACAGTTTCCGGTATGTATCTATGAACAATTTTGTTGTGGTGAGCAATTTGAGGACAGTTTCTATATATACGGGGTAGTTGTATCCACTTTGCAATGTACATAACTTTGAAGGAAACCCAGTGCAAGGTAACTAATTCCGAAATTTCACAATTGAATTTCGAACTTAAAACAATAACTATTATTATTTAATTGAAATTCACAAACCAGAGTATGTATATAAAATTAATAAATAGGTTTAATATTTCATAGTTAAAAATTAAAATTCCAACCGCTACGGAAGTTGCGTCATTAACGCTTTTAGGCCCTGATGCAGATTTTGATTTGGCATTCTCGCAAATGAATTCCTACTGCTGCAATAACATTGGTTTCAACGCAACAGGATTAGAGTTCAAAAAAATTAACTTGCGGTTAGTAGAAACCTGGTTAAATTCCGATATTTTCCTTATGGAACTGCTTTGTGATTTGTGGATCAGAGATGTTTTGTTTTTTAGGATAATACTTGTACATGTTAAAAAACTAAACATTGTATTGCTTATTGGTTTCTCTCAGCTGTACTAAATTTTATTTTCTGTATACCAGAAATTGGAACTTCTGTAGACACACCCTTTCCAAATTTTTTTGATGTTTCACATTTTTGTGTGTATCAAACTTGGGCTTGTTAGGATGAAAATAAGAGGAATCTTCAGTAGACCTATGTGGTCTCAATAGAGGCTTAAATGCTGAATTTCGGTTAGGTTTTTAAATTCTAAAAAATTTCATTATGGAGTGAACATAAATATAGTCACTGTGTGTAATAAAAATGAAAAGGATTTGTTGAATGGCAAAGGGGTTTTCAATAAAGTCTCTAGTGGGACCACAGAGGTGAACGAGTGGTTGTTTTGATTTTTATCCAGTCAACAAACATTGATTTCATTAATCATTGTAACTTTGTAGAATAAAATATGATAACTTTGCATAATTCAGATTTAAAGCCTCTATTGAGACCACAAAAAGTTTACTGGAGGTACATCCGGTATTTATTTAATTATGCCCATTTAGGACACGAATAGATGCTTTTATTAGCCGCTTATTTTCGAAATTTCAATCAGAAATATCATTTCTTGCGGCTTCAATAGGTTTACGTCCCTAGTGTTGAAAAAAAGGTGTACTGGAAGTACCTGACATATTGGTCGGATCTTGAGCAAATTTTTACTTCGACCTATCATTTTTCCATAGAATATATGCAGCAAATTTCGTTACTCTAGCTCAAGTCAACTTTTAAATTTTTGGGATACGGACAGAGCGCCATACATGGCTAAATCTGTTAATGTGCTGATTCTGATCCAATCAGTATATATTTCGTTAGGTCTCTAGAGACTGGTTCTGCATGTTATACACGTACGATTAAATGTAATATACACTTTGACAATTTCATTGGCGACGTGGGTAAAAATGAACATTTTACATTTACCATTGAGCTTTTCGTCCACAAAACAACTGAAACCAATTTGTAATAAAATATAATGAGGCACTAAACGAATTGCATAGAAATGATAATGTGTAATTTGCATTTATTTTGGGTAATTTAAAAATTTTATTCCATCCATTTTCGAAAATTAAGCGTCAGCCGATCAATCAAAGTCGCACATAAAAATCAACGGACAACACAGAGCCGCGCTTACGTGCGCTGTATTTCCACAACTCCATGCCATTCTCTATTCAGTGCTTTTCAATCGAATGCAATTGAACAATAATAATCATGACAAAAACAAGTGCGCTTGACTGTTGCAAGTTGACAATTGCGGTGGCATGGCTCGGTACGTGGCATGCCGTCTGCTGCACATGCGCATAAATTTCACAAACAATAACAAAAATCAATACAATGCAATTCATATGCTTTGGTGTAACGATAAAATTCAATAAATAAATTGAATGTCTGATTAGATGAACGTATGCTTTGGTTTGCTGTTTGTTGTAGACTGTTTTTATGCAAAACTAATTTTATATTTTTTTGAATGTATAAATTGTTTGAATATCTTCGAGGTGTGGCGAATGTTTTAATTAATTTGTTTTTGTTTTTACGTGAATTTCTTTTGCAAGCAATTGCACCGAGACAAACGTCCATATAAATTACGTGCATATAAATTACCAGCAAATTAATAATGAAAGTGCCGGCTGATATCAATAAAACTAATTCAAAGTGCAAAATATGAGCACAAAATTTATAGGCTAATGAAATTTCGAACTGTACATTAGTTGCGAACAAATTCGGAATTGTTTGATATTTGTGTAACTGCATAAATAAGTACAGTGAGTGCACGTCTTAATAAGTATAATATTTTTTGAAAATTACGATTATTTGAGGTTGCTGCAGACATAACTTCAATATATGTAATAAAGACTTAAATGTTTAGAATGTAGGTATAAAAGTTTATATAAATCTGAAATCTATAAAGAACAAAAATTGTTGGTGGTAGCGGAGGGGGCTTCCTACACTATACCGATATCGATTGCTGCTTTCTACGAATTGAAGAAACTCGAATTTTTTGGATTTCAAGATTATTAAGTACCATATTTATTCTCTCCGAACATCCAGAAAATTTTTTAGTGATCAAGAGACGAACTTTGTGGTGTTTTTATTTCATCACATTTAATGACTTCGGTAATAAACTCCACTTATGCAGAAGTAAGCTAGTTGTTGATAAAGAAGAATACTTTTGCATTTGTAAAAATAAGTATGACAAATACCAGCAGAACTGATGAAAATCGAAGTGGGTGTACTTGAAAAGATATTGAAATTTGTGACGGACACGACTCTTATTCTAGTATGCAATTGCAGATAAGAGGTCAAATGAATTTAACTTAGCAACAGTTGTCGAAGACTGTACTCGAAAGGAGCTGAAAATATTGTAAAGAGCTACCTATGTATTGATTACTAAGGTAAATTAGACCGTTACATAAAGTGTCAGAGAACCTTCCCTGTAACTTAATCCAGCTATAAGAATAAATATTGGGAATCGGTAGGGTTGTAGTCCACTATATATATANTAAGAATAAATATTGGGAATCGGTAGGGTTGTAGTCCAATATATATATAATAATATGTTCCTTAAAAATTTAAGAAATATTTAATCGAACAAAACATAACAAAAACATCCAGTCTTATAGAATTAATTCGTAGAAATAAATCATTTAAAAAATAAATTTGTATAAAGTAGAAGCAATAAAACTAAATGCGATGAATACCACAAAACCATAAATGGCTTGCATCAGAAAATTGTTTCAGTAATATATTGGGCAAATTGAAATAAATTATGTATATCATCCCGAGTATATTTAAAAGTAAATTAAATGGCGATTATTTCGGAATGCTCTTTTTTTAATTTTAATAATTATATTTTTTTCTTCTTTTCTAGGTAAGTGCGCACTTTTCATGTTACAAACATGATCGTTGACATTATTGCATTTAAGTATGTATACATTAATACTTTATTTTATACAATGATGTGTATAATTAATACACATTAAAAACCTAAAATTTGTTATTCAAAAATGATATTTTTAAATAAAACTAAAGCAATATTTTTTTATAAAGAAAAAATAAATAAGAGCTTACAATTTATTTCGTTGTCCTATTACGTTTGTTTACAAGAACAGCGACAATCAAATTACAATTAAATCAACTAGTTTCAAGCAGAAGTATTCTGAGATTTCATAACAAATAATTTTAACATTTCCAATCCAATAACTATTTTTTTTTTATGTGGCCTTAAATCTTAAGGTTCACTCTCTCAAGGTGGTTCCACTAGTTTGTTAATCGATGATTTCTGGAGACTGCGCAGGTCATACAAGTATGTTCATTCTTTTCTTACTGAATGCTAGTTTTTTTTGTCTTAGCCGTGTGTGTGTGTGTGTCATCACAAGTCATGTTTTTACCCAGAATCATGACATTCTTATGACCAAGTTTACTTTCTTACAGGACATTGAATTCTTAAAACATAATTATTACGATGTCTCAAAACCTAAAATTAATGGTTTTACAATTTTTCTGTTACGTTAAAATTATCTGCACGCCTTTTGTTGATTATTATTTTTAGTAGAGTGAACTGCCAAAATGAACTTCCGAAGCAAATTAATAACTGAAGAAAGACTTCTATACTAAGCAGGGTATGATACCAAAACAGAAACATAATTAAGTACTATTCTCATAATTAATTTATTCTTCATGGTGATTATTTATACTTGGTGCCTATTAAAAATTAGTAAGATATGGGTTTTGAAAAACATTTTCAATTAGATGTTAAGCTGTATTCTGTGATAAATCCGCGGAAAGATACGGAAGGTTTTTTAGGTTATTAGTATTATGCATTATTTAAAATGCTATTTTAATTCATGAAATAATTTCTCAATAGTTCATTTTTCACGCTCCAATGCAAAGCCATGGCTGTTTTTAGTCAACAGTCTGTTAATTTAAAGTCATTCCATTTTTTTTTTTTATTTCCTTTTTATTTATTTTGGTTTGTTTGGTTTATAATTTTTTTCTGTTGCTTTGTGAAATTAAGGCAATAAAACTGTGTATGAAAATAAATATGTAACAGTTAGGTTGAACAGTTCATTAGCTAACATATTTGATAGATGTCCGACTGGTAGTTTTTGGGATATAACAGTTTGAGTGGAGCAACTTTTGTTAGTTTGAAAAAAATGGGCAAAAAAGTATTTGATATCCCAAAAAAAAGCTTAAAAAAATACTGTTGAAACCAAAACTTGGCTTGATAAATATTATTCGGACGAAGGAAATCAACCATTTAAAATTGGTTTACTAATTTTAAGAGAGGCGAAATCACCACCGCGTACAATGCTGTTTAAGGAGAATAATGGATCGAAAACTATGCGAAATTGCATGAATTGAAATTCGCATTGTATCCGCATCCACGAGACTCTTGAGATCTTGCCCACAGGGACTTCGTCCTTTTCCAAGACTTTAAGAATATTCTTACTGGACAGAAATTTAAAGCTAATAAAGAGGTGATCGCCGAGCCGTAACCCTAATTTGATACTATAAAAAGAGTATTTTGAAATTGTCTGTCGGCTATATTCACCTTATAGGTACATTTTCAATACATGCAATTTTCATTCAATCATGTAAATTTTTTTGTTGAATGTAATTAATGACTGCGGTTAAATTACTTGAAACCCACATAAGTTTACATCAAGCACATGTGATTGGCACTCAACTTTTTTTAGTAGGCGCATTGTTATAATCTTTATTCCAACTCAATTACATGGTTTTCTATATTTTTGTTGAACTTCATTGCTAATTTTCGAAAATTTTTGGGATAATGTTAGTGTACAGTAGGTACATCTCATTTTCATTCAATAAAGCCCAATTTCGGAAAATTACTCGAGGCTTTGAATACGCACTGTATACCAAACTTCATTAAAAATATCGATGTCAACGACTTTGACTAAAGCGGAGTACAAAATGACTCCGAAATGTTGCTCAGATCTTGACTGAGTTCAAATTTGTTTATAACATTTTTCCATCGAATATGTGTACACAATGGTCATTCTTGATTATAGCCTTCTCTCTGGTTTTGTTTACGGACAGACGAACAGTTCGACGGACATATGCTATAGTTTGATAGGTCTCCTATAACACTAATATGCACTTTGCTAATTAAATGTGGATAAAAATTCTTGAAAATAAGTAAGAAACTAGCAGTTGGATATGGCCAAAAGTGCGATAGACCTGAAAATATTCCAGAACTACATACGTCCGACTACCTTCATATCTGCTGGAATAGTTATAGCACTATCTTCTTAATTTTTAATTTTCAATAATATTTTTGGACTCATCTCGAAAATTTGTCTACACATATTATATGTATATATTTTTTTTTTGGGATTTCACCCTTATCATCGTATTTCATTTACTTATACAATTGAAAAAATTCAAAAAGTTTATAAAAAATTTAGTAGATATAGATATTTAATGGGTTTAATAGTTTCATAGTGCCGCAATAGTGATTTAAATAGTAATTTTAAAACAGAATTTAATTAATAATAGGAATCGCTTTTAAACTGCAGCCCCAATAGTGGTTGCGATAAAATTAATAAATCAAATTTTAATTAATATTCCCAAATGCAATATTATTATTATTAGCTCAACCTTTATTCATTACTTGCAGTTTGAATAATTTTTAATGAATCACCGTTTCTTTGAAGCTTTTCCTTATCCTTTATGCTTTCGTAAATAATAAACAATTCAAATTCACACGCACCAGTTTTAAAACAAAGCAATCGTATTTATCGCAGTGGGATTTGTTCCAGTGAAATGTTTCTTTCTTCACAGCTAATGCCGCTTAGAAAGCAACGTTAACTGGAATTTTCTGTTTTTGTTTTTTTCAATTCTTTCATGATTTATTTTCCTAATCTTGTATAAATATTTTCATTATAAATTGATAGACGACAAGGCAATTGTCTCTCAAATAGAATTCGTCTCATTTATTTTATTGTTTGTTAGAGTTCTTATTTATTTTCATTCCAGATATTAGTTCGGGGTATATTTATGAAATTAATTAATTAGTTTTTAAATATATTTCATTTCTTCTTTTAAATCTAAAAACTTAAGAAATTGTGTTCTCTATTAATGTAATATCGCAAATATATAAGGGTAAATACAATTTTTTTTTTTATTCGGATTAAAATGATCGTGAACGTTTCAATTTTAAGACAGAATTCATTCGTTAACCTCTTAACAGTTTTAGGGCTGATGCCTTCTAGATTCTACAAGTATAACTTAGCTATTATTATAGCTATAGTTTGTAGTGAACACAAGTGGAGGATGCAGGTTGTAAAAAGACTTGTAAACAGAATGCTTTAATGACTGACTTTCATAATGGATTAATATATCACTACCATATATTCTGTTTTCCCACGGTATATCAATAATACATTTGATCGCCAGAATTTTTGATGGAACCAGCTGCATTGACATTTTTCTCTCAGGGAAAGGGCTATACATTTAGAGTAGAGGTCGATAAATGTGTAGCTTAAAGTAAATGGCCTAGGAAAGGGTATATCGATGATAGCTGTTATCATAAGATTACCATTACCATTTGTTGATGAATTTTAATTTTATTTGTGTTTTGTTTTTGTAGATTTCAATTGTTTAAGTACATTTTCAATTTATACTTCATAAAATTAAATTAATTTAGATGGTTGCAGTGATTATTGTGTGTTATCTGTATTTAAATTCCATCAATATACACATTTCTCTGTGCTTGGTAAAAGTATCTGAAACAGACTAATTTATTAATGTGTCGTTGATCGTTCTAGCTGTGTTGCTGTACTGGTAGCTGTTAATGATGTGTTAAATAATATTGCAAACAAACAACAATGTTGTTGCCGCTGATTGCTGGCTTCAAAATAAATTTCAAATTAAGTGTGTTGTGTGCGTATGTTTATGTATGTATGTGTATGTGTGAAACATGTATAAGACCACATAAAGTATTCTACTTTTTCATTTGAGTTTGTTATGCATCGCGGATTATAATGCAATAGACGTTCATAACTCGACATAGACACACACACACACACGGGCGGCAGACAAAAGAAAGGCAACTCTTTATTTTTCGTTGAAAGAAATATTATGGCAGGCCTCTACATGTCATTATCTAAATCTCATAATCTTTTTAAATAGATTCAATTTTTTGCTGTTTTCGTGTGTTTTCTTCTTTGATTTGTATATGAAATAAATTGGAATGGACCATTGACCCCTGAATGGTATTGTGTAAATGTGCAGCAACAAATGTGTTGCTTATAAATCATAATTAAAGCTGAGTTTGTTACAAGACACATACTGTTGCGCTGCAACTTCGCCACAGCCACTGCAACACAATGTGTGCCATTATTTTTCGCTGATTGGCATTAGGTGATGAAATCATAGTTTCTTCAGTCCAGGTACTGCTTATCTACCGCAGTCTGCACGGCTTCAGTGCAAGCCTACTTAAGCTTTTAATTTGTTCATAATTATGCGCTGTCTAACGGCTAGCAGAGTTGACCGACTGGGTAGCTGGGCATAACAATTATTTGTTGTTCTTCGCCAGGTTGCTCTCAAATTTCTTAGATTCTCTTACCATTTTTATTATTTATTTTATTTTTTGGTTTAACACATTTTTGTGGCTTTTTTGATGGAGCCTGTTACCTCCTATGATATTCACTTTTTTTAACAGTTTGAAATTTTTAAATATGTGGCAGCGTGGCACATTTGCTATGTGCTCGCACATTGTAACATTAGTACTGCAATATATTTTACATTTTGCTGCATGTCCCATAAAATACAAATTTCATATTGTTAACAGCGGCACATCAGTACATAGTTGTTGCTCATCGGTTGCTGCATATTTACTTAATACAAGCCAAAGAAAAATAAAAATCATCTT
The DNA here is from genome assembly GCA_001014675.1 of Ephydra gracilis. Taxonomy (NCBI): domain Eukaryota; kingdom Metazoa; phylum Arthropoda; class Insecta; order Diptera; family Ephydridae; genus Ephydra; species Ephydra gracilis. Next base: position 28,200 of record JXPQ01047938.1, read on the forward strand.
TCTGCTTTTGCTTTGTAATTTCGCTTCCGTCTTCTTAAAGTGGAGGCACAATTATGCCTACTAGTCAGCAACAAGCAAGGCAATGTACTTTCCAAAATATATCCAAAAATAAAAAAATAAGATTTATATTGAAATGGTTCTAAATTTTTGTCAATTTTATTTGTTGTTCATGCTGCCTTAAAAATTCAATAATAGTAATAAGCGCAAAAAATAAGTGGAAAAGAATTAAAGTTTCCTATATGAAAATTTGAATTTACCGAGATTTTACTGAGATAGCCGGTGGATTTTAATTTCTTGTTCTATGTCTTTATCGGTGATTACTTTCTATGCGAGATTAATTATAGGACAATCGGCAGGCTGAATTGATTGCAGTTTTGTTGCAGATACTGGCTGGTCGTTCATGTTTTCGGGATGTCTTACCTAAATAATCCAAGTATTTCGGTCTTGCCGCCGGCAATAAAGTCCTAAGTCCTTACATCGTCTCATAATAATATGTAATACAAATGTAATAATGTGCAATGAATCTTCAGTAAAGGTTTTAGTTATTTTATGCATATTTATTGAATTTTTTATATTATGAATTACTTGTTTCCCCACCCCTTTCTGAAAGTTATTATCATGTTTACTTAAGGTAATAGATAATTTCACTTTAATCGGCCCTGATTAGATTATGGTGTATCTGTCTGTTTCTTAAAATTATTTTCACATAAATGTCACTCGCAACTACTTCTTAGGCAATTCATAGAATTTCGTTGCGTAACCACAATGTGTGATAAACTCTTTCTATTCGCATGACGACGAGTTCTTCAACGGTAAAATACATACCAAAATATAATAAAAAATGGAAAATCTCTTTTACTATATTCTTAATAAAGATTCTATCGGGTTTTTTGGAAATTAGTTACGTGATGTTATTAACACCATTAACAAGCAGCAATTTCTACGCTTTGAAGCAAAACTCGCTCTTGCGTCATACTGCTGGCTCAGCGAGTTGCATTTGACAGACATTGACGAATGCAATTGCTGTTTAACACTTGCGCGCATGACATAGATTAGCGCGGTACAGTATTTTCGAATGGCTATGCCATCACCGGCCAGCAAGATTGCCCCTAAAAAACTCATAATTTATTTTGAAAGTAAAACGATTGAAAATGCATCATTAATCAAAATGATTCTGTTGATCGCCATCATAACTGTGTAGCAACGAAGTTCAAAAAATGTTTTATTTTCAAATAACGTGCAAACTAGGTGGCTGTTCGTCACTTAGTTGGATTCAGCTAGTATATTGATATTGTTACATGGTGGCTATCCAATTTATAGCCCTTTAACATATTGTGGAAAATCAGTGGTATTTTTTATGCATGTCGTATATACATTTTTAAATATTTTTTAAACTCGAACTTTCTGTTAGTAATTCTACTGGTTCCAGTTGTTTTATTTTAACTTTTGGTTGTGGTATATATATTTTTATGTATTTTCTTATACATAAAATACTATTTTATTTCAACAACACTAACCAACGTCATCAACATGAAAGTACATAAAAAGGGCGCAACACTTTCACCAAATTTCTTAAACATTAAAATTACTTTTAGTATTGCTTTGATGAATTTTCTGCATTAACTTCAGCCGAGGCCGCAAGCTTTATTTTTTGTTTGTAGTATTAAATATTAAACACAATTTCGTTGTTATTATTTCATATTCGTTTAGGGAAAATGGTTTTTCTTCTGTAATTGCAAAGGGTATTATTAAATTAAGCATATTTAAATGTAATTCACTTGCGTACCAAACATTGTATTACACAATCGTGTTGTTCGCATGGTGACCAGCCATTAGCGGTTAAAAATTTGTTTTTGCATCATTAAACGAGATTTTTATTATTTCTTATATTAAAAATCGTTGTATGTGAACTAGTTGACATGGGAACCGCGAACTTATCCGACTTTTCTTTACGTTCAATTTTCGAAAAAGAATCGGCAAAAATGAAAAAAAATGAGAACAAATGTAAATTTCCGATAATTTGAAAATGCACTTTGAATTTCATCTAACACAGAATCCAAATAATAATTAATAAACAAATGAAAAAATTCAAATTCGAAAAAAAATTTATAAAAATTTACATCAATATAAATGATGAAAATTCAACTTAAAATTAATGAGAAACAAGAAGAAAAAAATGAATACATTAAAATTTAATATATTGTAACAATTAAGGCCAAATCAATAATGGTCCAGTCCTGTGCTCCATCTCTTACATTGACTTCTGTTGTAGTCAGCGTGAGTTGTAACATCTTACGAATTTACTTTCGCTCTGACCAATAATTCGGTTACTTTGCATGATTTTAAGAGAATTAACCACAAAAACTGGCATTACCAATGCGAGTGATCAAAATGACATGATTCGATTTATCATGCCGAAAAAACTAGAAATCTTAGAAAAAAAAATCCAAGAAATTTGCTATTGGGATGGTATTGATGTACTTCACTCAAAACGTAAAAATGTGTTTAGATGAATATAATTCAGGGATACCACTAGTAGATCCATAGACTTTTTAAAGATTAATATACATATTCATAATAGCAATCAATAAATGTAAATGAAATTGAAATTTGAAGCCAGATGAAAGAGTTGATTTAAAATGGATCACTACTTTTTGTCGGTAAAATTCCCAAGCGACGTGTTTCCCGCCTAAATGGAATTTTTGTGAAAGAATTCAAGGAATATACTGATAGCAAAACGCAACACTAGTACGCACGAAAAGGATTATAAAATAAAATCTGAATATTTTTTATTATTTTTTCTCGAGCTATGTTTAAAACTTGACAATCATTTACTTTTTTCATTGTTTTTATTCATGTTAGCTTATACCTTTGTTATTGTCTCTTAATGCCTCATTCATAACGAATTTCTAATTTTGTGTTTGTCGTTGCCATTATTTCGCAGTTGCGCCTTAATTGTACAAAAAAAAAAAAAAAATAAANCCATTGAAACTGAAACAAACACAAAAAAAAAAAAAAAAAAAAATACAAAGAAACGTATAATGGACAATGCGAGAGCATATGTGCCAGTCTACACGCACCTGGGTAGCAATCTAAATGCAATTAGACTCACACTTAAGGCTTAATCGCAGCTTTTCTCTTTGGACTTTCAACTTAAACCACAGCGTAAAGTGTTGAAAGTGAAAAATGAAGTTGTAACAGCTGTGGCAATACCTAAAACGCAACAATTTATTTTGAACTTGCTTGACATAATTTAAATATTTGAATTATCATGATTTTTGTTGCCTCTTGTTTAACCATTTCCTTTACGAACTGTGCCATTAATTGGTTGGCTGGGTTTGCTGTATATTTTTTTTCTCGCTAAATATTATCTTAATCAATTATTATCGTGTTGCTCTATGGCAGGTTAACTTAATGAGTTTTTAAATAGTTGTACTTAACTCTTAAAACAATTCTTAATTTGAACTAACCCCCAAGGGGGGTTATAATAAAAGGTTTTAAGTATTTAAAACGAAATCATTAACGATTGCAGCCTTAGCACAGTATTACAACGAGATGAGCGCCATTGCCGGAAATTTTTTTGAATGCAAATTAATGAAAATGCCAATTCCTTTCATTGCTCTCGCATGCATGCTTGAGTTTGGCATTTAATGATAAAATTAGAAATGGCTTTCTTGTAAGCAGATTGATAGAAAATAAATTATCAAGGGGCATATATGATGTGTGAGCTTTTATTGGGAACTCTTTGTTACTAATTCTACTTACAACATTTTCCAGCACAAATCACCAGTAAAATTAAGAATTTTATCAGGTATACAGAATTTAGCACAAATATTTTATGAAAAAACTGTGGATTTTAATAATTTATTCATAATCCGATGGGCATATCGTGCACCTTCCGTTCACCTTTCTACTCAAAATTGTGGTCGTGAAGCTATCTTTGCCTAAAAAGTATTGATTAAATTTGGTTGTAAGGTTCGATAAGATAGTATGCAATTATTTTTTCGAAAAAGAGCATGATTGAATAAAAATACTAAGTGCCTTAAATACACCTATGATGCCCAAAGTGTTTTGAGTCAAATTAAGCAATTACATATGACTATGTTATAAGCGAATTGAACTAAAAACAAACAAGAGATATGGAATAACCGGTCACGATCGACTACATAATATGCATCAGTCATTTGATTCTTACATGCAATATATCTTGTAGATTATATAAAATATTTAAGAGCAATGTAAGAATAATAATGAAAGTCGTCCAATAAAAAAATTGTCATTGTAATAATTAAGTGAAATCTGGGGTTGTAAAATTAAATAGTAAGTACTCAAAAATTCTTCCGTACCAAATTAAAGAATGCAATGAAACATCTGATTTTAATGGTAATTCCCGTTACAGTAAAAATGCTATGTAAGGTTCCTTAAATTATGTTGTTGAACCTTTCCAAAATGGATTGATAAACGAAATTTCATTTTTCTAGTTCAAAAATTATTTGAGTTCACGAACAGAGTACATCACCCATTCCCGAAACGGACCATAATTTGAGAGACTTATTAAAATTTTTCCACCGACATCAAATCAGTACAATGCTTAGTTGTTTTACAAAAATGTACTGAAATTTGGTATTACAGCATTGCTTTTGTATACCAAAACATTCTTAATTTTAAAACTTAAGAAAAAAAAAATATTTTTTTTTTTACTTTTGATTTCCTGCTAAAAAGTGTGAATTTCCTGTTTTGAAAATTATCGAAGGTACTTATTTCACTCTGTCCTTCTAAGTGTTTATAATTTGTGGTCATACGTTTGTAACATCCAGAACAAGTTTTCGGAGACCTGTAAAAATGTTTATAGACATGATCTGCATCCCCTCAGAAATTTATTAAGCCATATTCGTGTGCCCGTCCGTATCCCAAAAGTGAAAAGAAGAAAGTAAGTTTGTGCACAAAAAAAAGATTTGATATTTTTTAATAAAATTTTCCAATTAGATGGGTAATTAAAACATGTAACCGTGTTCCGTGTAGGTGCTGTAATGCAGAATTTTACCCAAACTTACTTAAATTTGAAATAAAGTTTTCAAAGTTAATGTTGAATAATTTTCACTGATGTACTGTTTCAAGGGACGTTTAGAATACAGTCGGCGTAATCGGACTTAATTTAATTTTTATTTTTTGTTTCTTTGCCTGATGCTTTAAAACATGATATAATGGTGCTAAAATAAACTACTGAATGATGCATACTAAGTCAATAATAAGAATAAATAATTTCGGAAACAGTAAACAAAAAATAATCAAATGAAAATAAATGTGAATGAAATTTTTTTTTTTTATGAAACAATTAATAAAATAAAAATAAGAGTTCCCAGTTGTCCTACATGCCAGCCATCGCGTGTTGGTGGACAAAGTACATTGAACGCTGTCATGCAACTGCTGGGTATTCTCAGCCGCCTAAGAGGAAATGGCTATACTCTACCAAATGTCTCAGGCTATAATTCGCACAACACCAAATGACACTTTTCCTTAACAGTATATGACAACTGTCCCTCATTGCAAAAGCCAACGCAGCAAATATTGACTGGCAGAAATAAATTATGCTTGAGAAAAAGGTGTGAAAAACCTTTTCGCACCAAGCGAACCACAGAAAAAAAGGCACATGGTGTCGGAATGCATACACAGTATAATGCAAAACTTCCGCCATTGACAGTGACACTGACACGTAAAAAATGAAGTTGAAGATAAAAACCTAGCGTCAAATTTAAACTGAGAAAAGCGATTGAATTTTAGTTTACCGCCGACATGAATGAGTGACTTTCACATTAAACATTTCTTCTTTTAAACGGTTTAGCAAGCGCTTACACTTGCGCAGCGCTTTGTCGATACTGCCTCGGTTTTGTTAAGGGAAAAAATTAAAAGACATTTTAAAGCAATGGAGTATTAGAAGCTGATGCCGCAGCGGATGGGTCGATGGGTAGCTGTACTTTAACTGCAATTACTTGTTTTATTTATTTATTTTTTT
>JXPQ01048677.1:2272-12435 GCA_001014675.1 Ephydra gracilis
AGGGATGGTAAAGTGAAATATGTAAATCTTACCTTCTCGAATCACCAATACATCAATCACATGAATAATATGAACAACAATTACACGCAAACGACAAACANTCGGACTTGTATGAAGGCGCAGCGGTGAATACAGGCGCCACCGATCAAACCGTTATGACCACCATACCAGGTAAGTGCTGATGCAAGTTCATGCACTACGAAGTATCAAATATTCCTTTGCATCAATCAGACGACGAAAATGTTATGTCGAATAATTCGGTGCAGCCGGCGTGGCGCTCGAATTACAAGCCCGACTCGACCGAGGCAATGACGGTCACTACTACCGATTTGGTCAGCTGGGCTTTTCAAGTGGCACGTGGCATGGAANCTGGGCTTTTCAAGTGGCGCGCGGCATGGAATACTTGTCATCGCGCAAGGTCTTGCATGGCGACTTGGCAGCACGTAATATATTGCTGTGCGAGGACAATGTTGTGAAGATTTGTGACTTTGGTTTGGCACGCTCCATGTATCGCAATGACAATTACAAAAAGCAAGGCGAAGCACCGCTGCCTATCAAATGGTTGGCATTAGAATCATTAAGTGATCACATATTTAGTACTTACACAGACATCTGGTCCTTTGGTATTGTGCTGTGGGAGTTCTTCTCATTGGCGAAAGTGCCCTACCCGGGCATGGATCCCAATCAGAGCTTGTATCTGAAGCTAAAAGATGGCTATCGCATGGAGAAGCCACCTTACGCTAATGATGAGCTTTATCAAATCATGCTGGCGTGCTGGCGTACAAATCCAGAAAGCCGGCCATCGTTTCACGAGCTCGAAAAGAATTTCGCCAACATGCTTGGTGATGAAGTGGCATCGGTAAGCTTTGCATGGATTAATATGCCTCGACTATGTTGTACTAATTTATGATGTTTACTTATTTGCGGCAGCATTATGTTGACCTGAATGATCCCTATATGCGTGTAAATGACGACTACAAGCGACGCACTGAGACCGACTATTTAGCGTTAATGGGCTCACCAGATGAGCTAGCACCGCCACCACCAAGCGCACGTTATGTCAATGGCCACATTTTACCTGAAATACGTAAGTTATATGCAAATTTCGAACAAACTAACCCGCACCTTTTTTAATATTTTTATCTTTGCGAAAACTAATACGCAACGCATCATGTGTGTGCACTCATTTTATGGTCTTCATTTCATCACATCACAGGCATACATAGTTCATCTGATGATTATTTGCAAATGAATACTAACGATGGCAATGCCATATTCTCACCAACACGCCCAAATGACTATGAATCAAGTAAACCATATGAAGCACACGCCGATGTTAATGCCCCACAAAACATTACCTCTTTCACTTTCCCAGATACGAGAGCTGATACAGCGCCGTCGTCATCGGCGTCCTCGCCACTGCAACAGCACTCGCCAACAATGGCGAACAATCTGGATAGCCCAATTAATAAGCTACGCAAGAAAGAAGGCATTGAGCCCACACCTGAAGAAATACCAATGCTGCATAAAACGCATTTAAGCGACTCGGACGGCGAGCAGGACAGTCCAACGCAAAAGCCAAAATTTGCAAATATACTCAAGCAGACGCGAACAACACCAACGCCCTCTCCCCGGCATCACATTGCTGAAACAAAATTAACAAACAGCAAGCTTAGCACCAGCGACGACAACTATGTGAATGTGAAATCTCCTGCTGCTGCTGCTGCTCTTTCAAGTGGACGTGCTATTGAAGCTATCTCGAATCCCAGTTATCAAATGCTTAAGAAGAATGATGATTAATTAAGTTCTAATGCACCATTGATATCCCTTAAGTCAATTTTTTCTATTTGTATGCATGTCTTGTTGTTGTATTGTAATGTAAAATTTTACATATTTAACGACTCAATTCAAATTGCGCGCCAAGTTAAGTGACTTAGATGTCGTATGCGCCANTTAGATGTCGTATTCGCCAAAAATCTTTGCATTTTTATAATTTGTGTTATAAATGCTTAAAAGATAAATGCATTTCAAAAGAAATCGCGTTACCGCTGCGTAAATCGAACGAGTACAGCGTTGCATGTGCTCTATGTGCATCGCTATACACTGCGAAAAATATTCATATGCATTAAAAATACTTATAACTTATAATTAATTGTGATTAATTTATACATAAATATTATTTAACTGAAGTGCCACATTTATAACAGACGCTTAGCTCAGCTGCTTCAAATAATTTTTCTCTTGTTACAAAATTACTATTTTTTTTTTTCATTTAAAATTCAATGCGAGCTCAAAGCGCGTACTTTTATTTAAGATGTTATGTTAAGTGCTTCGTCATAGGTCAGTAATTCTTAAATATTATTAATTTTCCACAAATATTTATCAATTAGCTTATGTGTGTATAAACAATTTATATATGCTTCTACCAATTAAGTATTTTAATGCATTTTATGGTATATAACTGTACATAACTTTGTCTAAATACAAATTTCAATTGAATATATATCTAATTTTAACTGCAATTTTACAGTAAATATAATAAAACAAAAAACCAAAAACTCTTTTTTTTTAAAGCCTGCGAAGTGGCATTTATATGCCAAGATTTGTATTAATTCAATTAAATAATTAAAATTAAAATGAAATTTTTCAATATCAGAAATCTATACGTAAAGCAACGCAGCCATCAAATGGTGTACTACTCTTAAATGCAACGCTGGCGGTTTGCGTATCGCATTGTCACTCACTCTTATCAGGAAAAAACTGTAGCAGNTGTTTTGTGCAGTAGCCTTTGCCAAAAAAAAAAAAGAAAAGCATAAGTGTCAAACGTGATTTGATAATTTAAAGCTCATAAGTGGGCGAATACATTAGTTTCAAAATTTATAAGGATTGAACACCAAAATTGTTTAATATTTAAAATATTTACAAAACTAATAAATTAAGGCTAATAACAACGGAAATAGTTTAACCCATTTAATTTGAATACCGTCTCTGGACAATGGCATCGGCTACACCACAGGTTCGTCTGCGCAATGATTATGTGATGCAATATTTGCTTCTAATACTATCTATTAATTTAGGGTCCCAAATTGCTCAATGGTTTTAAACGTCTTTCACGTTTCGATAAAGGGCTAGGAGCCNCCCAACTACCAGAAGCGTACAAGAAATTTTGGCGTGAATGGAAATTAACGACCCCAACAGCTGTGCATTACATACCAAAAGAAGGCGAATGGGAGCGCGATCAATTTACCAACAATATAAAACCAGTGCAAAATGTGCCATTGCCAGTGATTGATACGCCAGAATCCAATGAGGGTATATGGGGCGGCGAAGCCGTTATAAAAGGATTTCAAAAACGTCATCAGCTGAAACGACGTGTGCCACATTTTTGGGTGCCGGTACTCAAACGTACTGTGTTGTATAGTGAGGTCTTGCGTGAGTATATGTCTGTTGTTGTGACAGATCGTACATTAGACAAGATACACGAGTGCTTTGGATTCGATCATTACTTGTTAAAGGTAAGTTGGCCAATTCTGCGAGCTCAGAGTTATGCGTACATCTGTATATTTTCAGCACCCAGCATGTGACCTACGCTCTACACTTGCGTTAAAGATAAAGCGTAAAATCTTACTGGAAATTCTTAATGGTTGTCCAGCAACGGCGGACGACAAAGCCGAACAAGACCGGTTATTAAAGGAATATAAACGTTACTTGGCTAGCGTGCGTTGCTTTGTACATTATTTGTTAATTGTGTATTAAACTTAAGCTCTTTCTGCAGTATACGCCCGAAGAGATTGACTGGTATGGTTACACATATAACGAGGCATTGCGTAAGCTGCAGGCTGAATTACGTGCTAAAAATCCAGTTGTGCCACATAAAGTGGAATTTCGCACGAAATTGATTGAACAACTCAAAGAAGCAGGTATAGGAGCTGCTACTGCTAAAGGTATAACAAGTAAAAACGCTAGCGGTGATAAGGATGCTGACATCGAATCACTCACAAAGCTGTAAGTAGCTGTGCGCGCCTCTGTGGGCCAGTGCTTAAATTCATTTCTTTTGCAGAGAAAATACTACATCATCCAAGTGGTATGACAAGATCAATCCTTTTGGCAAAAAGCAAGAGACATAACCTACCTTACAACGTCAAAGAACACGAATTGCTTGAAACCCCGATTCCCTAATCGAAAACTAATAAAACGTTTTTTCCTTTTTTTTTTTTTTTTTGCATTTGATCTATGTCTCCATTCCCCCTCTATTCTCACAATACGTTGAGTTGATTTTAAAATAGTTGGNTACAGTGATATTACCTTTCGGGTAGCTTATCTTTAATTTTACTTTTCGCAGTGTACAATGCAGTGTTCAAATATTGTTTCGGCTAATATTGTAATAAATATAACACATTAACTGAAGCAGTTTCTTTACTTCAATTGCCAGGAGCAAGCGGATTTAGCTTGCTCATGTCGCTGTGGGGATCACCGAGTAATATTTAAACATAAAAATGCGTTGTTTTTTTGGAATTACTTTATTGCTTAAATGGTAAATATTGCATAAAATAATACAAAACATGTAAAAACGGCGCATGTCCCACGATTCGCAATAAGCTTATTTACAAATATGTGAAGGAATGCTAATAGATATTAATATGAATAATTGCGAATTGTGCTAACAGCAATACAAATAACAAAATTATTGCAGCAAAATTAATAGAAAATGCTTTGCTCACATACGATTGCAATTTGTGCTAAACAGCGTTCGAGTTGCGAACACATGTCTAAATATATATAGTCTATGCTCCTATGCGATGGGGTTTTTCTTCATCAGCTCTATGTCTGCAGCCATCATATCATGCACGAGCTCTTTGAATGTAACGCTGGGCGACCAATTTAATTCGCGTTTGGCTTTGCTTGCATCGCCTAGCAGCAAATCAACTTCAGTTGGGCGAAAATACTTGGGATTGATGCGTACACGCACTATACCACTCTCGCGCTCGACGCCGACTTCATTGATACCCTCGCCTTGCCACACAATATCGCGTTCAATATACCGAAATGCCGCCTCAACAAATTCACGCACGCTATGCGTTTCACCGGTAGCGATGACGTAGTCGGCCGGTGTAGTACGCTGCAGCATCAGCCACATGGCCTCCACGTAATCTCTTGCATGACCCCAGTCACGCTTTGAATCCAAATTACCCAATTCGAAGTATTCTAATTGGTTTAAAAAAATTTTGGCAACAGAGCGCGTAATTTTGCGCGTCACAAAGTTCTCGCCACGCCGTGGTGACTCGTGATTAAATAAAATGCCATTACAAGCAAACATGTTGTAGGCCTCGCGGTAGTTAACAACTATCCAGAAACCATACATTTTTGCACACGCTGAAAAGAGCAAGTAATTTGAATTTAAAAGCTTTAAAAGGCGCATATCTCTTACCATATGGCGACCGGGGATAGAATGGCGTTAATTCGTTTTGCGGTGTTTCCACTACTTTGCCATACAGTTCCGATGTGGATGCCTGGTAGAATTTCACACTTTTCTCCATACCACATGTGCGTATGGCGTCTAGTATACGCAGCGTACCAACCGCATCCACCTCAGCGGTATATTCGCTCAAATCAAATGAAACTTTTACGTGTGATTGTGCAGCCAGATTATATATTTCACTCGGCTTNAGATTATATATTTCACTCGGCTTTACGGTGTTTATTATTTTCACTAAACTGCTGCTATCAGTCATATCGCCATAATGCAATTTCATTTTGCCACCTTTGTGTGCCTTGGGATCGGCATACAGATGCTCAATGCGTGACGTGTTGAATGTGCTAGCACGTCTAATAATTCCATGCACCTCATAGCCTTTCTTCAACAGAAACTCTGCCAAATAGGAGCCATCCTGTGAACGTATATAAATATGTTAAAATGTTCTTGCTGCAGTCTGCTATGATTTTGCTCTCAATATTTACACAAGTGTAAATGTTTTTGGTTTAGTACGCAATGCCTTTATTTTCAATATTTACACAAGTGAAAATTTTAACAAATTCAGTGCACACGACCACACCAAAGATTTAAAGTTATAATGGTATTAATTGAAAAATATTTTTTAATTTTTTTGTATTAATTTGCAACGCATTTAAATGTATTACCTGCCCCGTAATGCCGGTCACCAACGCGATTTGCTTACGCTCAGTATTGTTTATGGCACCATCGCCAATGCCATTCGTATTCAAATCAGTCTCTTTTAAATGGTTATTTACAGTTGATGTGCTTGGTTCCATCATAGAAATATATTTCTGAATGCTAGGCTTAAAAATAGTAGAATAATTCTTAATTAAAATGTTAATGATGCTCCCACGAATTGTAGTAAGTTAAGCCAGTAGTAGTTGTTGTTTTGCATCATATGTTTAGCGATAAGAAAACAATGTAGTGTGGTCTATTAGCAGCGCTGTTGTCTAGTGTACTGCAGAGGTGGCCAATCGCCTAAATTATAAATAAAAAAAACTGATGAGAATGATACTTAGTCATTTAACTATTATGTACAAATAAATATTTTGTAAAAATAATATAGTGCTTCAGTTGTAATTGCTTGTCCATTTGCCCATTACTGCGCTCTCGCGCAAATCAATTGTCGCTCTCATCAGCGATGAGAGCACAACAGAAACAGCTAGTGCATTAGCAATAAATTGACAGCTCACACATTTGCAGTCTAACTGCCTTCGCTGAGTTACGTGAAATTTGTTGTAATTTTTTTTTAATATACTATCACCGGTGTTGCGAAGAAAAAAGAAAAAAAAATTCGGCGAAGGAATTATCTAAATATAAATGAGTTGTTATAACAATTACTATATTATAGATAAGACTGTAAAAAAATAGAGAATTAACCACACGACAACAACAATCGATATCGCACGCACAGTGACTAGCGCCCGGACAGATANCTAGCGCCCGGACAGATAGACAGACAACAGCTTATATTTCCAATACGAGTGTGCGGTATAAATTTATGAAATTGCTTTAAATTAAATTATAAAGAAGTGAATTAAGTAAACAATGACGGAAGTTCTAAGAAAGGGCGCTTTGTTCTTGATGAGCAATGAATGCTATGACAATTACTTTTTGGAACATAACTTTCTCCATGGTATTATTATGATAAAACTTAATTGACAGTATTTCACTAAATTTCGAATTTCAGTGGATTGCTTTAAGGCGTTGCTGAGCAAAGGTCTTGGCCTTGGCATCATAGCTGGCTCCTTGCTGGTTAAAGTGCCACAAGTGTTGAAAATATTGCACAACAAATCCGGCGAAGGTATTAACTTGATTGGCGTATTTCTGGATCTGATGGCTATTACATTTCATATGTCGTATAGTTTTATGAATGGTTATCCATTTAGTGCCTGGGGTGACAACACTTTTTTGGCGTTACAAACTGCCGCAATCGCAGCGCTCGTACTCTTTTATAGCGGTCATCAGACCAAGGCTCTTGGCTTTTGTGGAGTCTATGCGGCTATTGTCTATATCTTGAACTCCGGCATAACACCCATGAAAGTGCTAGTTGCCGTGCAAAGCATGAACATTCCTATTTTATTGGTTGGCAAGTTTTCGCAAGCATATACTAATTTCAAAAACGGATCAACTGGCCAGTTATCTGCGGCAACTGTCATATTACTATTCGCTGGTTCGCTAGCGCGCATCTTTACATCCATTCAGGAGACGGGCGACAAAATGATGATTATAACGTTCTGTGCATCGTCTTTTGCAAACGGCGTCATATTAGCTCAATTATTATACTACTGGAACAGAACTGCAAAGGGCCAGAAGGCAAAGGTTGCTGGAAAAACTACCGACAAAAAGCAAAAATCTAAAAAATCCGATTAGAACAACGATGACACTGATTCAAAAAGCGTGTATCAGTTTTTAGCTCAATAGAATAATAAAATAATTTTATAAATTAAAGCCAACTTTAATTGTAACAATAATCGTATAAGATAGAGTTCTCTAATTAGGTGCAGTAAAGTGCGCCTTTAAAGCAGCCAAAGCACGATACCTATGGGATATTGTATTCTTTTCTGCTTTAGGCATTTCTGCGTATGTAAGTTCATAGCCCTTCGGCTGAAATACCGGATCCCAACCAAAATCACGCGATCCGCGCGGCTCGACTATAGTACCCTCGGTAATGCCTTGAAATAATATCGGCTCTGCAGCGGCACTTTCGCAAAAGCCTAATGTGCATATAGCCTTCGCCGATTTGTCTTCCCAACCGGCCAGCATACGATGCAGCCCCTCGGGCTGCAGACGTTCTAGAAACCATTTGATGAAGGGACCTCAAAAGAAAACAATTTAATTCATGAGATAAATCGTTTTATTCAAAAAATTCACCTGGCAAACCTTTATAGGCATCAAAACACAAGCATGTATCTTCAACTAACACTGGACCGTTCACTTGTCTCGCTGCTTCTTTGCATTTTGTAATTGCAATTTCCTCGATCTCACCTTGCAGCTCTGGTAAATCAATTTTCATCGACACTACTTTACGCGGAAAATTAGGACCGAGTATAGCCACTACCTCCTCTAGCTTTTTGGCATTGCCTGTCACAAACGTTATAGGCTTACTCATAATATATAATTACGGATTTCCCAAATTATTATTTCTTTCCAGATATTCTAAAAACATAGTGATTTATTGACTTTGGAATTAATCATATGCAAATGTTTTTGTCGCAGACACAGCTATGAAAAATAAGAAAACTTTCAGTATTTTTCGATTTGCTTACATTTGTTGTATTTTATTTAAATCGAATCTTTCAAAAATTGCAATTTGTTTACAAAATACGGTGGACTAATTAAATTATTATAGTTACCATGTGTTTCGTGTGAGCTGCCAACTTGCTTATTTGCTTTAGCAAGATATGCTGCATAAAAAAAAAAAAAACCGTTTTTCCGACTATATATATTGCCCTATAATGATTTCAAATGTCTCTTCAATTTGATAATGGCGCAGTAACGATGTGAGGCGTAGTGTTTTACATCCTTTTCCATTTCAGCATATGTTTGATCGTAGCCATTTGGCTGAAAAACGGGATCCCAGCTGAAGTCTCTGGAGCCACGTGGTTCCACGATTTTACCCTCTGTAATGCCTTGAAACAATTGCGGTTCTGCAGCAGCATGCGAACAATAGCATAAATTGCAAATAGCTTGCGCATTTTTGTCTTTGTAACTAGCGAGCATGCGATACAGGCCTTCTGGTTTCAGTTTCTCCAGAAACCATTTGATATATGGCCCTGTAAATACATAGCACATAATCCTGGAAATTTGTTACATTTGGCATTGCTGTACCTGGGAGTCCTTTGAAGGCATTGAAGCAGAGAGACGTGTCTTCTACCAGNATTTGGCATTGTTGTACCTGGGAGTCCTTTGAACGCATTGAAGCAGAGAGACGTGTCTTCTACCAGCACTGGGCCTACAACATGAACTGCTGCTTCTTTGCACTTTTGCTTTGCGATTTCTTGGTCATCGCCCTGCAACTCGGGCAAGTCTATGTTCATTGTTATGACTTTACGCGGGAACTTGCTCAGCCGCATGATGGACATCACCTCGTCGCGCTTCTTAGCATTGCCTGTCACAAATGTTATTGGTTTAAGCACTTTCGAATTTGTACACTTCATTACAATTTTTAATAAACAATGCTCTTCTCAATTTAAAACATATTTAGGAGGAAATTTCATTTGACAGCACGTAATTGTTCTCAATCAAGGAATGTTGTTTAAAACGATATTTGACGCAGAAGTAGATTTCGTCCCAGCTTCAGAACAATTATCGGTAACATTATTTTAAAAGGAACAAATCATTTGTGATTTTTTTATATTTCAATTAACAAACGAAATAAAATTGTATTAGAATAAATAATTAAAGGAAGATGGTAGGGGTAGACACAAAATTTGATACTGAACATAGGTATTCATGCATGGTCCTATTAATAATTATGTCATGCTATTTACTCTTAACTCAACTTAATCTAAGGTTATATGCAAATTGGCTGAGGGATGCAAGCCTAATTCTTTCAGTGTGCAGTTGTTGTGTGATTCTTCGAGTGTTTTACGTGGAAATGCTGATATAATTTTGTAATTTTTATCTTTTTTAGGTATGTATGGATGAATTTGCGCAATGTAAGCAC
>JXPQ01048693.1:0-13975 GCA_001014675.1 Ephydra gracilis
GAGTCCAGAGGTAAATCCGATGTATTACAAGGTGTGGTCTGTATTACAACGTATACCTTGCATTTCACGATATTCAAATATTGAATCGTTCAAGAGCATCCTTGTCCCTCCTGTGGACACTTCAGCAATTGGAATAAGGTGTTCTAAGATTAGTAGCTAAACGCAAAGTATAAAAATTTTTAAAATTGCTTAGGATAACATAGAAACAAAATTATTTGATAAAATTTGGTTTTATTTTCACTCGCTTAAGCTTTGCGCAAAGGAAATAGTCGTTGGATGTTAGATTCCAACACCACCACTACCATTTTCTTCAAATGCGCCCGTTTTTCCACGGTTTCGCTTTCAAACGCTGCAGTAACGGTATGTAATATTCGCTTCTCATGGTTTTTCCCTTTTCAATATAATAGATAAAATAACAACAACTGGTGCATCCATAAAAACTGATGCCATAAATTTGCCAGCCGACTGTTACGTCTTGGCACGCTTTGGAACTGCTACACCATGTTTCATGCATCGTCACATATCGACGCATGAATTCGATTTTGTTATCGGTTAACAGCTCAAATTTATCAATTAATTCGTTTGTTGATTTTAGTCAAGGGGCACTCACATTAGAGCTATCACATATCGCAAAATGTATATCCGATATGTGCAGCACGTTTCTTTGACATGTTTACAGCCTCAACTATCTCGATCTATTTCACTTTTCTGTTATCCAAAATTATTTTTTGGACTTTTTAAATTTTTTCATCGTTTTCATCAGTCTTCTTAAAGGTTAACTGCGTTCATCGTCCTAGGTGCTCATTTCACCTTGATAAGCATAGCAAATCACTTCTCAATTGTTCATTTCTCTGGCGCACGGTCGAATCATATTTATCAAGCCAATAGAAGTATATCATTTCACAATAAAGCAATGCCTTAAGGCACCGAAGTCTATTAATTATTTAATTCAAACTAACGAAAACTTCTTCACTTAAAACAGACAAAAAAATATTCTGAACTGTATACATCGTGGAATGGTTTCCGGGAATCTTAAATTTAGATGGAAGTCAATTATTTTTTTTGAGTAGAATTTCATTACAATATTGACTTTGGGACTAAAAAAATGCATGACTCCATACATTTACTTCCAATATTCTATTTAAATAAGTGTATTAATTGATTACTAATAGTTTAGAAAATCAAAAATATTTATTTAAGCTGTCTAATGAATGTTTGAAAATTAAATATGTATAAATTTGGAGTTTTTAAGAGTCATTCTGACATTATGCAATATCATTATTAACGAACTGGTTTGTACCTTAATTTCAAGTTCTGTGAGTTACTTTCTAACGGAGGAAAAACATTACAATTAGTTTATAAGAATTGTTTTATGCGTTCTAGTGGTTGGCCCAGGGGCTGTACTCAACCTCAACCTATTGCTGTTGCTTTCAAAAACTGCCTTAAAACCGAGAAAAAGGTGGTTAGTGTCAGATGGCTTATGAGTATTCTCCAAGATTTGGCGCAGTCTGAAGGTCCAAGCAATGGTTGATGTTCACACAAGATACTTGTCACGTCGTTCTTGGGCACGCTTCACTGCCCGGCAACACGGACGGGTGGGGGAAATCTAAGGAGAGAAACCCAAATAGTTGAAGAGGCAAGAACGTTTGTGTGGCTAATAAGGTCAACCGTCACCTGGCAGGGTTTTGGAGTTGATCCGGGGTTCTAGTGGGTGGTAATGGACAACGTTCATGCGTAAGGATTGTCCAACGGTATATTTCATTAGTGCATTTACTATGTAGGCCCATATCCTCTATTCACCCTCCGTGTATTCACCGAATAGTTATTACGACACACAACCTTCAGGTAGTTACAACGGCGCAACAGGAGTTCCTACAAACGGTTGAAGCATTCGAAGACTCGACCCAGTTATTCTTAGACGCCGCCATCACACGTCACCTAGTCTCCGGCTGCAATAAAACTGCCATTGACGCACTAGGAGTTTCCAGAGGTTTGGCGGAATATGAAGGAACAGTACGAGAATATGCGTATACTGATTACCAGACTGCCAAAGATTCTCTTCAACATTCGTTCAGTCAAAGAGCTTACTGGAGGAGTTTGTTGGAAGATACATTTTGGCGATTGAAAAACATCTGTACCGCATCTTGTGATTGAAGCTTCTGGCTCTCATATTTCTGTTGCAGTAGATTGCCTCTTAATTACGCATTCTTATTTTTGCAAACCTTATACTACACTTCCGAAGTGCTTAACGAATACCGATCATTAATCGCAAAATGACTTATTTCGTGTGATAACCCCACTTTTGCCCATTTTATGGCATCTAATCAATCATTTTATGACTTTAAATCAAACAAAATTTTTAAAAATGCAAGGAGTAATGGGTCTCAAAGTCTAAAGAAGTCGAAGAAAATAAAAATTATATTAAATATGCAGTTGAAAGGGTGCAAAGTTTAAATTAGAGTTTAATTAATTACATTATTTGGACTATACTGGTTTAACGATTCTGTTTTAACATATCTTTTTAAAAAGTTTTGAAAATAGCTTAGACGCAAGGCAATAAATATTGATTAAAATTATTGTGACATTCTGCATTAAAACAGAATATTTACACGCTACATTTTGCTACAAACGCTCACTGTAGGAAGCAAATTTTGTTTTATAAATTTGATACTCACCGGAACAGCTGCCGAAGGTACATGTAATCGGGTTGCTCTTCAAATCTTAAGCTTCGACAATAGTTCAAATACATTGAGAATTCAGCAGGAGATCCTTTACATAAAACTTCTATTGGTGTCGACATTTTTTTTTCCGATATTTTTTCATATTTCTGCTGCTTATTATTTGCTTTCATTCCCTGCCAAGGTAACACACCTCGATTAAAATACATCATTACATATCCTAGAGATTCCATATCATCTCTCCTAGACTGCTCGATGCCCAAGTGAGCATTAATGGAAGCATAGCGAGCCGTTCCCGTCAGGTTCTTGTCTTCACGGTATGGAATGTGAATTCTTGAGCGGACATCTCTATATTTTTTCGCCAATCCAAAATCAATTAAAAATAATTTATTGCAATGTCTACCGATCCCCATTAAGAAGTTATCTGGTTTAATATCGCGATGAATAAAGCATTTCAAATGAATGAATTCAAGGCGTCCTATCATCTGGTCAACGAGCATCAATACAGTTTTAATTGTAAAATGACGTGTACAGAAATTGAACAAATCCTCTAAGGATGGACCTAAAAGATCCATTACAAGTATATTAAAATTTTTTTCCTTGCCATGATATCGAATCCTAGGTATTCCAATGCCACCGCAAAGAATACGATAAAGCTTCGCTTCATAAAGAACTTGGGGATGACGAGCATTGGCGCTTTCCATTTTTATTGCAACTTCTTCACCGCTTTGAATACTTATCCCCAAGTAAATATCTCCAAATGATCCGCTGCCTATGAAAAACATTTTGAGTTATTAAAAAATATATATGAACATTTCGACGGAAAAAGCTCACCTATTTTTCGAATAACTCGGTATTTTCCGCCAATAATAATATCGGCGCATTTCAT
Source organism: Ephydra gracilis (assembly GCA_001014675.1). Lineage (NCBI taxonomy): Eukaryota > Metazoa > Arthropoda > Insecta > Diptera > Ephydridae > Ephydra > Ephydra gracilis. The sequence continues at coordinate 3,568 of JXPQ01048693.1, forward strand.
AATGCGCATCTTCTCCATGATGAAATGTTAAAATTGCAAACTAAATAAAAGAAATCCAATTTTCTATAAATCAGAATTGAAATCAATATTATAAAATCTGACAAAAATATATAATATTAAGAAAAAATTTCAAAATCAAATCTTTACTAAGTTTTGCTGTAAGCAAAACATGTATTGCAATTAATTTTATACGATAAAATTATTGCAAATATTTTCTTTATTAACGATAAACGATTATATTTATTGAAATCAATAGGGAACAATTAAACTTGCACTGCATTTATTACAAAGAAATGCTAATTATTTTGTACCGGTAATATTTAAAATTTGACCAAAAATTTAAGTTTTTTTATTTTAGTTTTTCTTAATTGTTACCCAAAGAATGTCAAAAACTTAGTATCGCACATAAAAACAAATACGTGAACCCGAGTGGAACAATAGCCATAATGACTTCTACAATAGATACAAAGTTAAGAAGAGTGCATGTTCCATATAATTTTGCGATGTTAAATGTTTTATTGGAAATAATTATTTAAGAAATGTTAAAAATCATAAATAATACATACATAGCAACTGTAATCAAAAATACAATATTGTAATTAACTCTAATTTTAATTACTTTTTACAATTTTTTCCAATATAAGAATGCACACTTCGCAGTGATGTACAAATATCGATAGTAGATAGAGGTCGATTACTAATCGAAATTCCGTAGTGTTGAAGAATGGAAAATTTCTAATTTAATTTTTATATTTTTAACGCATTGTTAATAAACTTGAGTAAACAATCCCTTTCACTGCCGTTAAGTTAAACACAAAAAATACTTCAAAAATCAACAAGCGCAAAGAGATGAACCAATATTTTGCAAAAGCTGATTCGATGAAGAGCTCTTTAATTTTCTGAGGCACGCTTTAAAACAATATACAGCTGTGTTCAAATTTGGAATTTTTTCGTTATTCTATTTTTATTAAAGGAAACGAGCATTTTTACCCATTAAAGGATTAATAAAATGAAACTGTTATGGCATTTAAATTAAATTTTTATATATAATTAGATTGTTAAAATTGGAGTACATTTTAGCATCGGCTTATATTTTTGCACATTTATAAAAAATGAAGAGGCATAAAATTTTGACTTTGCGATAGATTAATAAAAAATGTGTTTTTCATTGAGCGGTGTTGCTTATGTCAGAAGCTATACATTCAAATCTACAGTCTAGACAGATAAGGAAAAAATATTTGTATTACATTTCATTGGATCGAATATCTATACAAAATGAGTACACCTGACGGTGCTCCTGTGGCTTCTCTCTTATTTTTCATATTTACACGCAGTTATAATGTATGATATAAATGGAAACGTTCTCTATCAAAAATGGAGATAACATGGAACACCATTTCTCGGAGATTACCGCCAAATGCTTGAAGAATGCTATGTAATTATTGATTTCGATGGTTTTTCACAGACAAGGACCATACCACTATGTGCTTGTTGCCATAACCTTGCCAGCCAGAAGTATCAAACGTGGAATTAATTAGATATTGTATTATTTCATCTGGGGAATTGAATTAAAAGTAAAATGTTGTCTGTGGTTTTACTGTTACAATCACACATTTTCATCCATAAAATAATTTTTTATAAAATTGCTCATAATGTGATCCTTTTCATAAATATAACCTCACTTTGTTCACAGCAGACTAGAAAACAAATGTCCCATTTCCAATACCTGTTGAAAACTTAACGTAAGTAAAAGGAAATTATAAACGTAACACGAATTTTCATTAATATATATATTTATAATGTTAATGAAAATATATATATGAACATATATAAATACAAGATATTTAATGCAACATAATTCATCGAGAAACATAGGTTTGAAAATCAGGTTCAAAGGTATTAAAATGGCATATACAAAAAAATGTTTACTTCATCTTTTAAGCTCTTCTCCTAGGAAGGACTTCTTACAAACAATGTTATCCAGTGCTTAAATGTGTGTGTATCATATCATAATATTGTGTCCAAAAGCTACCAAACATAAGTGTACTGTTTTTTGTTTTTTTCAAGAAGTTAAGAAAATTTCTATAGTATAATACTTTATTACATAACTTACGATGAATCTTCAAAGATTTACTGCACGAATAGAAAAAAGGTGTAGAGTTTTCCCGAAACTAATTTAAAAACAAATTTGAAAATGGAAGTAAATACTGAAGGAATATCCTTTCGTCTTATTTTCAGGTGCCACCACTTATCTAATATCAAACACACACTTTTTGATTCCACTTATTTTTTTTTAAATGATGATGTAAGACCCATAAAGCAATGGGTCCAAATCTCATAAATAAGAAACGAAAAGGTGATTCTGTACAAAGCCTAGAAATCAGCATAAAACTTGTTTCAAACATTTTAGTTTCTGTCTAAACATATACTTTAAAGAACACCTTTCAAGTATTTTTTCCTTGTTTTTCTGGAAAAAGCAAAATGAATTAAGCCAAAGAGTAATCTCACATAAGCGCACAGCAACACATTCCCTTTCAATTAAAATAATTAAAAAAAAAAAAAAAACATACTGACTTATTTGGCCACTACAACCTGGTAAAGGTCTTGGCCTCAGCGATCCTGCGGCGCCATTCTTAGCTATACCTTGCAGTTGGCCAACAGTTGCGGATCCCTAACTTTGAGACATTACTTAGGACGGAGTCAGTCCAACGAAGTTTTGACCTTCCTCTACGACGAGTACCACCACTTGGATTGGAATCAAACACTTTACGAGATGTCCAAATAATCGATATGACCGATATGACCTAGCCAACGTAGCTGCTGAATTTTGATCCGTTTGAGTATATCAATGTCATCGTAGATTTCATACAGCTCGTGATAACACCACATGCGTACTAAGCCCATAGTAACATCTGGTACCAAGAGTAATCCTACGTTTGATTTCGAAGACTTTCAACAATTTCTCCTAGGCTAGAATCTTTAGATGTTTTAACAAACTAATTTGTCTTGTTTTCTTTGACTGGTAGAGTCATTTTCTGTGGTTCTTCAGCGAATATCGTGCTTATATCGGCCAATGATGTTGACCTCATCAGCGTCCGCAGGCAGCATCACGCTCCAGTAAAAAATTGTGCCATTGTGCCTTAAACAAGCTGTACGGATGCGAAGAGACCTTACACTCCAGGTGCATTCTCTCAAATCATAGTCCTTAAAACATTTGCAGGGGTTTCGTCAACAGAGTCAGTCCAAAACCGAGGCTGGATTACTGTCTTCACTGGAAAAGTGTTGTACGTGGCATCTTCCCAGGCAAGCGCAAAACCTAAAAACTTGAGGGGTGATTTCGTCACTCGCATTCCCTACTGTCTCAATGGGTGTTGGTGTAGTACCCAGTGGCCAAGGCCACTCAGAGCTCTTCATTAACCAGGATTCATTTTAGCGTATTTAATTGAGAACCCCATGAATGGTCAATACAGAAAAACTGCATATTTGCAGAACTACAACTACCACATTTACGGTAAATAGGCTTATCAACATGCTATGCATTAGCTAGCATATGATAAATATCATAATTTTTCAATTGGTTCGAAGGTTGTGCTGACGGATTTTTATGTCGATGGTTTAATAACTGGTGACAGTTCGCTTCAAAATCCCAATAAAATAAATTAANATAAATAATAGCGCCTTACAAATTGGTGCGAGAATTGAACTTTTTTTTTTTGCAGCATAAGCATTGAAACGTATAGCAAAACCTGGTCAGTACAAAGCAGGTCTCATTTTCTGAATGTGCGAATACCACAACTCAGAAATTTTACGTGCTGGTTCTGACTAATCCATATGAGCGAAATGGTTTACCTTACGTAGCCTTTGAAATTTAATTTGATTGACAATGCTAATATCACCATAGAAGTAATAAAGCTCGTGAATTCAAATTATGCACCAATTGCTTTTTTCACAGTCAGGGCCATATATCCTGCTTAGCTTTTCTCTGTTAAGGACAACTAGTTGCTTACAGAGCACATAGTAATAAAAACTTGTAAGACTAACAGTACGTTCGATTTTAAGTCTGATGTTGTTATAAAGTCTATAAACGCTTCATTTTAAAAATATACCTGGCTTAAAATTCTACATGAGACAAAATATTTGATCTGCTTCTCATTTCCTGACAGACCCACTTTTAAAGTTTTTGCAAGGAATGAAGAAAATACTATCATATCCCTGCATTCTCTTCGATAAATTATGGCCACAAAGATGGCGTATACAAGGGACATTTTGCTACTAAAGAAATGTTGCCACTATAGTACAGATAATTTCCGATACCATAATATCTAAGAGGATGGAGAATGATTTTGACAGATGCTCCATTTCACATCAAAAAACGCTCCAGCATATCAACTTTACACCTCATAACATAAAACGTATTCCCGAGTGTAATTTTCGTCCATCTTGAGTGTGTCTGGGACACGAAACTTATACGTTTTGGTTAAAGCGGATTCCTTTTTGGTGAGTCAAGAACTGTCGCGTCGTGTCACAAAATGTTCCTATAAGCCTTGTCGACAAGAGCCACACCTGAATTGGAACGGAAGCAGTGGTTGAATTTGCAATACCTCCCGTATACTGCACAGGAAATTATGCCAGAGCTACTATAGACTCAAAAGGGAGAAATGCTTCTAGCACTACAAATACCGAGCAACAGAAGTCACTCTTATTACTCCCTGGTGTGAGTACTAAAAGCCGCAATGAAAATGCTCATTATAAAACTGCAATAAGGTTAAAGAAAGAAAGAAAAAGAATGGGTGCCAGCTAGCAATAGAATCTGACGATCGTACAAGTCATTGGGCCAAGCATATGGAATCTTAACATCCAGTATTACTTTTTAAAATGTCAGGCATCTCCAACCATCTACGAAAACTTTTATGACAAAACGTTACCTAATCCAAACACTACTTTAACTCACCCGGTAGGTAAACTAGGTGATAGTTCTACCTATGAGACCTAATGTTGAACTTCATGGAAATTGGATGTGGTTTCCCAATAGCCTTGCTGGAATGGGAAGTCCGTTATAAAAACCGTATAATCCTGAATGATGAATTTGCTTGCGAAACGCAGCAGAAACACTTTAGCAGACTGCACAACTTATAGAAGCTGATAAACGCTAGATCCCACACAGCCGAAAAGCAAGGTATTGGTGGCTCTACTGGCATCAAGATCATACTTAACCTGCTACAAAGACATAACGCTGACATGCCGACTGGATCCAACACGAATGCTAATCAGCACTATATCCACACATTAACTGGACGACAGATAGTCTATCCTTGGCTTGGGGATGTTGTAGAATGTATGTAGCGTCAATCTTCGCTTCAAGAGAAGCAAACTCCAAGGACAATAATGACAGCACACCAAGATTTAAAGTAGACACGCCAAAACATTCACACCGTAGCAGAGATAGAAAACAACATACCCAACTTAAACTAACTGCTTTCCAGACTTATGTAAAGCAAATTCATGAGTAACCTTGGTGGACCAAGAAGTATGGCACCATGTATGATATCAGTTCAAGCTTGTCAAACAAAATGACGATGAAGAGTGGTGGGTGGAAAACACAACTTAACTAACATGAAAGAACAGAAAAACAAGTAAATCCAATACGGTTCTTTGAAAAACTTCTGCGGCAACGGAGAAGTGAGGTACCAAGAATCAGAAAGGTTATCTTAGAAAGGCCCATTTACGTTGACGATTCCAATTGAGACATTATCCTTTTTCAATTCTCTGAGATTGGATGGCATATTACCTCTTAATACTTTCACAAACGAAAACGTTTGTCTATGCTGTATTCAAAGGTTGTTTCGCGTTCATATACTTTCAGAATAAATGGCATAGAGGGAGGGTTGCATTCAGGCAAAAGGCAGACAAGAGTAGCTAAGTTTGGTCAAAGGAAAACCAACATATCACTCTGGAATCATTCTTATTAAAGCAACTTTAAAAAAATATAGGCTCCACAGGGATATTGTAAGCTCACCATGCGGACACAGAGGGGAATTAACAAACAACTTTACATTCAGTAAAAATCTGGAGAAATACCTCACATAACCTGTTTACATGCGGATTACTTCAACTTCTTCATCCGAAGGCAGCGATCAAAGCCATAGCGTAATACAATGTTTCCTGGAGAATCGTTCAGAAATGTAAGAACTCAATAAAAACCTAAGCGCAAATGATGAGCCTAGCACAATAAAACTATGGAATAATACTAACTTTTTTCTCAATGGGGGCCCTTCGTCCCAGTAAAAATTCTAAATTGTTAATTCAGAATTTATTGGAATAAACTACCGTTTGGTTAAATACTAGTTTAAACAAAATAACGTCGTGAGCGTGTATTTTTCGCTATGATCAAACCCGAACTAACTCCTGCCTGACCGCGATCGCGCGCCAACGTTATTTTCGTTAAGCAGGAGAAGAGCGTCCACCAAGAGAACAGCATCCCCTGCTTAACAAAAATTGGCTTTGTTTATTGATTACTGCACAGTGACCAGAGCTACGCACATTGAACAATACGCGTAAGCAGACGTCAAATCTTACTAAGAAGAGCAATTTATTGATTTTTTACTAAGTTATACGCATCTAAGTTATTTCGGCAATGCTATGGACCTAAAATAGGCTTTACCCCGGCTCTTCTGCGACATCCACAGCTTGAATCAGAGTCAGAGAAGTTACGAGCTCATTCTGACTCATGCATACGACCGGTATGACCTAGCCGAAATTATCACTTGCTAAACATATTATAAAATGTGTACATCCCCGTAGACTTCATTCACCTTTGTTTCACCATACATGCCATCAAAAATAAAGAGAAGAATTCAATACCACTTCCAAATACGTCATGTCAAACACCTTCCTACTATTTAACTGACGTGTTTTGATTGATTTAAGTCGGTGTTGGACTGTGTAATATTGTTCATTACAAAAATGACTAAACTTTGCAATTCCATCCATTTATAGGCAATTGACGCAGAGATTTGCGTGCTGTACGAATTCAAATCGTTGTTGAATCGTTATAGATAATTGATCATTAAGTGACAAACATTTTTGATGATTTATTTCACATCGCAGCTGTCTTACGCAATCTCTAATTTGTTATCCCATAATTTCGATCAATTTTTTGTTTAACTCCAACGAATGGACTTTGACTTGTTAGCAACGGCATAATGTTGAGGTTACTTTTATTGATCAGGAATTTAATACATTGAATGGTCATTAAATTTCCCGTCTTGCCAGTATGTCCAATTCTATTTACAAAGAAATGTTCATCAAACCAATTGCAATTAAAATTTAATACTATATTCAATAAATTTGAATTTTTTTCAAAATCAACTTGGCACTCAACAAATAAAGCTGCTGCCTTTAAAAGATGTCAATAGTTTAAAACAACAAAGCATTTTGAAGTTTTTGTATAAGTTAACAAGCACCGCTGTAATATTAAGTCATCGACTAATTACACTAGCCATGTTCTCCTCAAAAAAAGTTTTCAAACGTCACTATGTCTTTATCACATCAAAGAACAAAAAATTTTGTTAATTTTAAAATAAGAATATAACCCCAATTTTGAAAAATGTCATACTTACCACAATCAGTGGAAATGTGTGGTGAAAACAATCTGCATAAAAGCTGTAATCGCCTAAAAGGTCGCATAGAATATAGGTTTATTTTAGGTTCCCCTTCCATTTCAGAGCTATTCTGCATTCATAACAAATTATTGCCACTTTAACACACATACTTTTATTTTCAGTATTCACGGACATTAAAATTTTGCAACCCAGAATAAGGTTTACTTTGCAGACTTTAAAATAATTTGAATTTTTCGCAACACAGCGTTGTACCTAACAATAACACAAACTTATAATGTATTTGATGACTGTTCATAAGCTGATTTATGAAGTACTTCGAACGATATTTTAAAGAAATATAACACTACTTTAAGTTATCAGTGAATAATTATCACTTATATGTTTAAACATTCTTGTCGGTGCTATTAAATGTACAACTGCACAATATGCACACTTTTTTTATAATTAAGAAATCCTAGTTGGATTAAAAAATGTGAACAAATTATAAATATTTAATGCAATTAAAATATGGTACTTATTTAAATCATTTTGTCTATTCGCCACGAGCTATTTTGCTGTAGAGTCATTAAGGTGTAGTCAAGCGATTGTGTTTTGATTAATGAATTTATTAATTCATAATTAGTTCTTATATATTGTTTAATTTGTAAGAGTATTGCAATTTATTCGGTAGATTTGTGGGAACCTTTTATTTCTCACACTGCACATATTGCTTGGTTAGCAATAATTCTTTCACACGCAGATATGCGTGTACAATGCGAATATCTGTGCAAATAAGCATTGGTTTATTATACTTGAAATACGAGAAATTAAAAACTGGCGATTTAGACACATGTTGATAAAAATTTATTAAATGTTTTCGGCATGGTGCAGACTCGCATGCTTGTCATTGTAGCTGTAGAATAAGGATACTCAAACAAAATAGGACCTGCATAGTACAACAATTTTAAATTCGATTTAACTATATGCAATAATTTTCTACTATGAGAGAGTACAGATAATCACGAATTTAATTAAAAACATAAATTTAAATCAAGGAATCTGTGGAAAAATTAATCTTAAAACTATGCTTACATATAATTTTTCACCAATTTTATGCTTTATAATAATTTAAAATGAAAAAAATCAATTCAATCAATATTTGTTAGGTGAGTTATTTTTTTTTTTTAACTAAAATGCGTTATCGGAGATATATATTGCAATTTACTATCAGAAAATATTTCATAATTTGAATTGAAATTAAATTCTTTTTTTTTTTAATCATTATCCCTATTTAAAATGAAGATGAAATTTTTTTCAATAAGAATTTATTTTTTTCAAACAAAGACCCTTTTAACGTTCAACACATTTTTAAATACTTCTAAAACATAGAATATGGGAAAATCTGCCTCTGTCTGAGTGTCGTCTTCCTCGTTTGAGCAAAATTTTTTTCTACGAGCCATGTTTTCATATCATAGAACAAGACAAAGGCTCAGGGAGCCAGATCAGATCAGATTCATCCTCCGAATGAATGTGCTGATGCCTTATAGTGGTGAAAGAATACCTTTTTTCTCCCAATTTAAAGTCAAAGTGGTCTTATGACTACAACATTGGTCAGTGACCGTCCTTCCTTTTTCTAAGAAATTCATAAGGATGACGCCTTTTGATTCCCAATAAATTGCCACCACGACGTTTTTAGTAGATGGGAATGTCTCTACCTTCTTTAGAGAAGATTGACCGAGAGAAATCCATTGTTTTGATTGTACCTTAGTTTCTGGTGTGCAATGATGAAACCAGATTTCATCAAAGGTAACAACATGGTGATAAAAAACTTCGGACTACACCTAAACTCCTAAGCATTGTCACGACATTAACAGCCAGATCTGCACCATTCTGGTCAAAACACTTACAACCTTCGCTACTTCGTGCACTTCCGTTCGTCGATCAGCAAGAATCATGTCGTCGACTTTTTGTATGATTTCTTCGGATTTCCTCATATCTTCGGCCACGTTTAAACTTATTGAAACACTATATATAACTGTGATCATAGATGGCAAAGTGTCCTCATAAGTGGCATCCAAGATTGCTTTTATCGCGAGCTTTCCTATCAATTAGTCCGACACATTATTTCCGACATTTGATAGATGACAGCACACGAGGCACTTCCCTCAGGATTGCGCTCTTTTGTCAAACACGTAATACATATTTTAATCATATTTCAATCACTTACATGAACAAGCTGTTGATCTAAAGAAAGCACTTCGATAAATGTTCTTTAATTTTTATTTTCGTTTGACAATTTAATTTCTAAAACATTCCGTGTGCCTCATATAAACTTTCTTAAAAACAGAAATATGTTTTCAATTTATATTTTATGATATCAGTTTTTAGTCGATCCAATTTTGTATGCTTTTCCTCCTGTGGTAACAAACTTAAAATAAAGTGAAATGAATTTTCATTTCAATCGTATATTGATATCCTCACTATTATAGATAATAAAATAAAGTTCACATCTATCTTACTATCACCTTTTTTAAATTATAATTGAATATGTTGTTCTTGTTTTATCTAACTATATTAATTAAAAATTAAACACAAAACGGACTTACAGCACTTAATCATTTCAATTTCTTACTCCTTTTTATTTTGTGGTATTCTTTATTGTTTCTGCAAATAAAGTGCTAAACCTTTGAACACAATTTCGTGCGTCTCTTTCAAAATTAATCGTGCATCCTACATCAAATCAAATAAAACTTTCGTTGTCCGAAATTCTTACATTCCTCAGTTTCTGTTTAAATGCCTTACACTCC
>JXPQ01048999.1:0-10229 GCA_001014675.1 Ephydra gracilis
GCAATTACTTTTTGGGTAACCCAATATTTAAGTTATGCCATAATAAAAAGAATGTAAGAAAAGATCTGTGATCATACACAGTAAAATATTGGTTAAGAGCAATTTTTTGAAAGTCAAGCACGAATTAGAAATTTTTGGAACGGTCGTTGTTGTCATATTAGATTCAATGTTAAATGTATATTTTATTTATATTTTTTAAGTTTTTAAGGAAAGATGTGCATGCGCAGTGCACCTTCAATCAGTTGCGCAAAATCCGCAAAACGTATGAAATGGAATGGAAAAGTTTTGGTGCAAATTAACTTTATAATTTAAAATTTTCTATTCTTTATAAACCAACTTTCATATTTTACGCGATATGTTCTTCTGCATTTTGAACGGAAACAGCTGTCTAGCTGCCCTTATATGCATGTGTGTATGTCTGTGATTGCCTTTTACACTTGACAGTAGTCGCAGCGGTAGCTCCATTTGATATTGACAGCGCTCAGTCCCGCAGTTAAGGTGTATTAAACAAGTTAAGGCCTCGACTAACTGCCAAAAGGAAGCTGTTTGCAAACACTCAATGGGCTCATTCACAAAAACGAAGCGCAAAGGCAATAGCGAAAAATCTTCAAAGTCAAAATTGTTTGCAAGTAGAGGCGGAAAAAAAGGAATTAAATACGAACATACTAAAGGTGTTAGTCTACGCGAACGCTTTGTATTTCACTTGTATAAATCGGTATAACGATTTCGTTAAAGCTTTGTGGCGTTCATGTTGCATTTACTTTACTGGCGCTCTTGACTTTTGCATTGAAATATCGTGCAATTCACCTGCTTCTAGTCCAATAAACAACATCTGCATCTCTTTCTATGTATTTGAATATCTATTGTTTTTGTTTTTATTGTAGATATCGCATGTTGCAGCTGGTTTAGATGATTCTATTGTAGTTGTTCCTTTTGCTCTTGTTGTTTTTATGCTTTATACATTATTTGAAAACGCTGTAAAGCGTCGTTACGCCTGACTTGTATGCCAGCTTGTGCGTCTACCAGTCAGCCCTCCAGTGCTGAGCCGCACTTATAAAATTGCCCCTGCTACCACGCCATTTTTGCAGGCATTTAGCATGTTCATATGCATGTCTATTTGTGCAATTATTTTCTAGGCAGCAATTGTTGCTGCTGGTATCCCTATAGCAGGTGCTGCAATTAACTGCTGCAGCTGCAGTATTTTGTTGTAGTTGTTGCTATACTTGTTGGTATTATTATTGTCTTTATTTAGGCGTATGTTTTAACATTATTGGTGAGTCTGATTTCGTGCAACACGCTGTTTATTGTTGTAAAAATGTTTGCCTTTGTTATGTTTGTAGCATGACTTTTTTATAATATTTTATCGTTACTTATTTTCTTTGATAAAATATTTCATTCATCTTAGACCCAGCCAAATTGCATAGCAAAGTGTAGTGAAAAACTTGATGCATCACCTAGACATATAAGCGAGCTCACCAATCGAACTACATTTCTTACTTTATTATAAACTAACTAGATGCCACTGCCATTGAGACTGGATTGCTTTTTCATTTAAGTTTTATATGTGCTGTTTTACAATGTAAATTTGTATGCTGACAACAATGTCGCTTTTAAGCAATTGATAAATATCGTCAATTCAGACTTTTCAACCAAAATGAAAAAAAATCAAGCAACAAAAAAAAAAAAATACAAAAATAAACACAAAAATAAACACAAAAATAAGTGCAACTACATAGCTCAGCAAAGTTGATCTTCTTTGTTTGAGGTTCATTATCAGCAATTCCCTAGTCAAATTTTCTTTATTAAATCCTTTCCTTAAAAATTTTAACACTAATTGAAATGAAATGAAATGAACTACTTAAGTTTTAGAGTTTTAATTTCTTATTTATACGTAAATGCATTTATATAATTTTTTTGTCGGACTCTAGTCCTATGATAAAACAACTTGCTGATAATACTTATCATCAGATTTGGCATATGCAATCCATTCGTATTATGAAATTTTTAGGTAAAATTATTTGGGTTTCTCAAAAAGAACCTGTATATCATTTTTTATAAACCAGACTATATTTTTTAAGAAAAGAACCATAAAAAAATAAAAAACGGTTATAATACTGTCCTCTTTAGAGATATTCAGGATAAACGTGATACTTGTTTGGTTTCAATACTTAACTTCCTGTTTTTATTTCAACGAGAATGGGTTCATTGAATTTTGCAAGATTTCAAATAATCGACAACAATATTGTTTCAAATTTTGTGTTATATTTAGGTATAAAATATTGTCCAATTTATTTCGACAATCTTGAATTGGCTTGAATCAGCTGGTAGATTTAGAGAGCGATGAATAAACAAGAAGTAAAACCATTTGTATCGGCAGAAGCCAATGGGCAATGGAAGATCGTAAACATGAGTTACGCGAAGGAGAAAAATCTGTCGGAAAACATTCAAAATCTATGTTGCTTTGTTTATAGGCATGTTAATATATAAGAAATACAAAAACTATCTTTGGGTCAGTCAAAATCAGAATCCCTTCACCATGATTCGGGGGAACGGTAAACCACTTTATTATTCGAAATTCTTTCTTTTTAATACTTAATTGATAACATGCTTTTAAAAACAAATACCGAATTTTCAAGGCATGCACTTTATACAGTTTATCCAGCTTTTATAGCAGTTATAGGTTACAACCAACCTTCTTGTTATTTACGTAATAAATATTTCTTGTGGAAAACGATGAAAACAGCTTTTTGAATAAAATCATTAATCTGATTAAACGGTTCATAAGACATTATGATTTTCATTAAATTATAATGATTTACCAAATTTCAGTGACATCACAGTTGTATTAAAAAACATATGCTAATACAGAAATGCCGGTACTTATATTAAATGCATATGAGTTTTAGGTTACCTTAATCTTCAAAAGTGTTGTGCTTAAATCTGACAGCTGTCGGACTATTACATTGTAGCAGAGCATAACTTTTGTTAGTTTGAAAAAATGTTAAAAAATAATTTTTTGTTTCAATCAAGTAATGTTTTTTGTGTACAAAAACGTAGAAGTCTGGACTTGGCTTAATAAATTTTATAGCGTCTTTGCACCAGTGACATCAATTAAACGAGCCGAAATTACCTCAAAATGAAGTAGATTGATAGAGCTGAGGCTGTAAATATATTAATGGAACTTGCTGGCCATCTCATGCATGAATATTTGTAAATGCGACAGCTCTGTTCAAAGTGGTTAATGCGTGGGCTAACAATCGAACAAAAATGACAACGATTTAAGGATTCCGAACAGTTTTTGAAGCCGAATTTTCGAAATGATTAGTGTCGGAAAATGAAACATGGCTCCATCATTCCTATCAGAACCAAAACAATCGTCATATGAGTGAAATAAACAAGGTGGACGAACTTCAAAGCATTTGAAGGGTCAATAGTTGGCTGGTATGATTACAGCATCAGTATTTTGATATGCACTTGGGGTTATATTTGTGGGTTACCTTGAAAACGTCAGAACCATAGTAGTATTGGAGCATTTGAAAGAGGAAATCACGTAAAATGCTTCCCATTTGTAGGAAATGAACGTGATATTTTATCAGGACCGCGTATCGTGTAACAAAGAAAAATTACAGGAATTGCTCTTCGAATAGTTTTCGAATTGATCGTATTCTCGAAATCGGGCGCCGTTTCTCAGGCCTCAAAGTCAGGCTTACATAGAGTCTAAACTAGGTTTTATGAGAGGTATTTTATTATCCTCGTACGAAACTATCTTGAATATCAAAATCATATTTTATAAAGTAAAATATATATATTGTTTTCTTTGTTAGCCAACGAATTTTTTACAGTCACGGTTTAGTTCAAATCAAAATGGTTTTTTTCGTTTACGAAATTTGTTGGTAAGGCCTTTGCTGAAGGGTACAAAAAATAAAAGAATACAAAACATGATGTACTCAATTTTCGAAAATTGTTCACGCAGTCAGGCAAAATATTTTAAAAAAGAAGTTTTTCACATTGTTTCACTTTGAAGTGTTATTTAATTATTTTACTTATATAGTTTGCTGCCATACTTATAAAAGTAGCTTAACATTTAAAAGCAGTTCAAATTTTTATAGATCTTTTTTTTTTTTGTATTGGTGTAAATGGATTTTGGCAATATTTTTCTAATTAAGTTTAGTTTATCTGGTTTTATGACCTTTAGATGCTTAATTCTTCACATACCTTTGAATGTATAGCTCCAAAGATTATGGAAAAAATTGACTATCAATTCTGTTAATATCATACCAGAAAATCACAAATTAAATAAGAAAAACTGTGTTTAGTGACTTTAATATGTATGGTGATGAATTTATATGATTGAAATATCGAAGAAATAAATACGCTAATTAATATGGCAATAAAAATTTTAAATTTCATAGCTCAGTCTTTCGGAAATAAAGATTGCAATTATTATTAATTTATATAGTAAATTTTAAGTCATACGCGATTATCAGTAAATTATAATTTTTTATGAGGCTTTTTTGAATCTTTTAACATATAAAGTCTTATCAAATATTTTAGTTTGCGCCGAAAAAAAGTACAACGAAACGCTTGAGTGCAGCAGTTGAGACGTTATCATAAAACAGCTGTACAAATGAAATTTAAAAACAAGATGTAAAAATGAATTTCAATTATTTAAAAATGAGTATGAAAATTGAATTAAGTGTATTTTGTCATCGTTTCTTTAGTTATTGATTTATAATTTATGAAATTCCACTAAAAATACATAATTTTTTTACCGGTATCGGTGCATGAAGTATTGAATATGAAATATGAAATGAATTTATTATATATTAAGCGGCATTAATTTTTAAAGCATAAGAATAAAATATTGGTTGTTTGGATATTTTGGAATTAAATAGGAGGAGTATCCACGAAATTTGAGGTTTTCCTGCCTAAAGAAAGTGTAGATATTTATTTTCAAAAAATTAAACAACAAAGAAATAGGTCAAGTTTTCAATTTGTGCCGTAAATTTTCTGTTTATTCCCTTAAGTTATGAAACTGCAGTTAAGGCCACCAGCCAAAATGTAGCGATTGAGTTATACAGTTTGTCAGTCCTTCATCTGTGTATATGATAGACTGAATTACAAAAAATAAGCTGGTGCCTGTTGAGTTATCTCCACAAACAGGATAATTTTGTAAATCGTTATGTTAGATTTTATGTTAACAGGTTTCATCAATTGTAAATTTATTTTCAATTTCGCTGAAATAAATAGTATGCTATTGAAATTTGGTATGCGTTCATTGCCGTGACATAATGAAAACTGAGGAAATTTCTTCGGTATGCCAGAATCTTCTGCCATTTAAATTGAAATTTAATAAAACTCGATGCAACAACCGAAGCAATGGGCATTAAGTTGTAAGTTTTGATCAAATACCACTTTTTTCATGTTCTCCTATGGAATCAGATATGAAATATAGTTTAAGAGCTCTCTTTGGCATTCCCAAAGTTGAGTAAAGAGCACAAAAATTATCTATATTATTTCAACACAACATACAATCACAAAAAAAAGGGACCTTGGCGATATCGGTGTTGCAAGGAAAAAGTGAATTTGAACGGTAGGTGAACATTCAGAACTTGGAATTGCTCAAAACTGTGGATATCGAACGATAAATGACGTTTGTTTTACTTTCGACATACATTTATGCATATTGATATGAATAATAGTAAATTTGTAGTTGAATTCTTGTATGCACTTCGTTAAAATGCATGTTAATGCTTCATTATCATTAATATTCAATATAAACAGTTAGCGCTCAACTCCAACGGATTATTTTAAGATGCAAGGTATTGTGGTTTTTTTGCGACACGAAGCCAAGTTTTAATAACTGAGTTTAGGTAAGCGGAATAAGGCAAAAAATGCGATATAGTTCATGTAATTCTGACATAACTATACGACTTCAACAAGTCGCGGAAAATATTAAGCTTAGCGTAGCTTGTTCTTTTTCTTCATTGTCGTTTTTGAGTAATTTAGCTAACGATAGCTTCCAGACATTTTGTTCAATTTGTTGATTTAGAAATTGTTGAATGCAAAGAAAGGAAGCTTATTTTAAAATATAATTCTTCATCAATTATAATATTAAAATTAAGTAGTAATTTTTGCTGTTGATATTTTATAACGTAAGTTTTCATGCTCGATCTTCAAATGCTGAGGCTATTAGATACGGTTTCAATGCTTTGCAAAGAACTAAAAAATGGAGTCGAGGGTTGCGATCATGATTATTCGATATAGAGTGTGGCAAATTCGGTTAATGTTAAAAGAGAACTTCACTTTATCAAGTTAACTAGAATTGACAAAAATAGTGTTTCTTGTCGTTTTTTTAGGATTTTCGTTGTTTGTAACAATTTTGTTGACATGGATCATGCTGTCGAGTGTAACTTTCTTGTTTGTATTAATTTAAATATTAAACGTTGAGGCAACTCAAAAATTGAGTGGTGAGAAATATTTAATTTGTTCTTTTTTTGGGTTGACTCTCTTCGGTTTTGCGGGGAGAAATTTCAATATTCTTAATGTGCTCTTTTAGATTATTCCATAAGTTAATATGTTTAATAAAGCAGACAAGTTATTTAAACAAAGTATTCAAAAGTATTAATGTGTTTCTGTAATTTTCGCATTATCACTTACAACCAACTTATGACGCAGTTTGCAAACGAAGTGTTTCATCAGACTTGAAGAAAAAATAATTAAATAAGCCATTAAGAAAGATATGTAAACTCAAATAAAAAAATATAGACAGTTTCATTTTAAGGGCGTCATCTAAGGTGCATTGCGCTACCTTGGCGGCTACCTTATTGAACAATTGTGTAAAAATTCAACTTATAAAATTTCATTTTTTTATATTAATACGATATTGCTTTTTGTTTTTTGATATACTTTGCGTATGATGTATCTACATCTATGTACCCGTAATTGATGGCTGCTTTGTAATATGATGTGTGTGCATTTTCTCTCAACAAATTTAGCAAGTTTTTGTTAGTTAGATTTTTTCTCTGTACTTGTAACTTTTATTATTATTTTTTATTTGTTATGATAGGTCTTGTTGATGACATACAAAATTATTCAATAAACCGTATACTGATGACGATGTCGTATAATTTTTAGTTGCATTGCAATTGGTTTACTTACATTTTCAATATCATCGCTACGGTTTTTATTATTCGTCCCCTCAATGCGCTTGATCAACATTACGAAGCTTATCTTAACTTTAAAGCAATAAATGAATTCGCATGTAATAATAGCTCTGTGTTTATTGCTACTATTGCTGTTGAAGCTGTTGTTGCTGAATTAATTGAATTGCACACTGCTTTACAGTTTTTTGAACTTGTGTCCTTCATTCATTCACATGCACAGAGTGAGCGCAATGCAAGATCATTGCTATAATGACAATAATAACTGTTTTTGTGTTTTAAATAAAGTTCATTTTATTGCATGTAAATCAAAAACTAAATTTCTGGACCGAGTAGTTGCACTTAGATGTGCAAGCACCTGAAATGTTTAGTAAGCATTTTGCGAAAGTAGAAGCTATATGCTTACCAAATATGAATGTATTTAGAATTATAAACCTAGTCAACTCATAAATAGTGGTACACAACTGAACGTACTCTTTATCAATGCAACACTGCGCGTCAAAAACTTTTCAACATTAATTGCTTACAATAATGAAAATGGCAATGGGCTTCATCTAAAACCCTACTGTTGTGGGCAATCCATTAAAATGAAATATTGAAAAGGTTCCGCTCGCTCGGAAGCATCGCAAGTATGTCTTTGGTTCTGTGGAGTTGATTGAGGGTACTAAGTCTTAGGTCCCTTCGTCTACACCATTGTGAGAACTCCGAAAGCTATAAAAACCGCGATGAAATAAAACCACTGGAAACCGTTGTGAAAACAGAAAACCTTCTTGCGGGATATGCAAATTTCGTACAAATCTATGCCTCGCATCATGACAGATGTTGAGGGGCTCAGTACGCACAAGGGACACATGTACGTATTTAAGGAAAAATGAGGAGGAAGAAAGTGCAAAAGCGATAGGCAGGCAGAGAGCAAAGAATTCTCACATAAAAATTCCGTTTACTCATGAGAATGTTTTCAATTTAGAAGGATTGTTCATTAAATAAAACGATCGGTTCAAACTTCACAATTAAATGATTGCACAGCTGGTAGCTCAAACGTCAGCATGTTTGAATAGAAGTTGTGGTTCGTTTTAGAGGGCATGACTTGGTCCACTCGATGCCCAAATATTGGGACGTTGATGTATTCCTTCAACCGAAACACTGGACAATTTCACCATGCATGAAGTGTGTTTCGCGATCAATGAGTGGCTACATCATTTTCAAGTTGTAGCATTTGAATACCCAAATAAAAATAAAAATTTTTTATTATTTATTTGTTGTAATTTGGTGACAATATTTCTGTGTTCACGGAAGTTTGATCTGTTTAGCTGTTTTAAAGAAAATTCAGAAGCTAATTTAACTAATCGCTGGGCTTGAGTTTTGCAATAACTGCGTATTTTTGAAAATTGTGAACTTGAAAACCCTCAAAGGAATCAGAAAGAATGTATCAGGTCTATAACAATTTAATATTAGAGTGTTGGTTTTCGCACGCGTTAAACCGGACTTAGCAAGAATCCAATTGATACCTGTAATCCACCTGTTTAGTAGCGGTTCTGGTAATTATAGATCCATGTATGAAATGGCGAACAAACTAGACAAATTTCGGGATCCGATATTAACGGCAAAAATTGGAAAAATGATTGACTGTGACGGACAATACTCAAAAGTATGAGCAATTACTTATAATTAAGCTTCAATATTCCAATCAAAATGCACGAACCTATATGTCCTCCTATGCCTAGTTAGACTCTTTTTAAACCAGATATGTTGTTATGGATTAATATATTAAAAGCATATCTTGCCGTTGAATCGAAGTAGATTTGGGCTAAATGTAGTGTCGAACCGTATATAATGCATATTTAACGTATATAATATAGTATTCATATCAGTACTTAGAACAATACAGTACCATAAACTTAATATAATTAATGTTTCAAAGAATAATACGTACATGCTTCATAGGCGCTGATGTGCATAGCATTATTTATTTGTTTGACAGTATTTTAATGGCGTATATATCGAGCAATCGTTATGTAATTAATCAATCTCAAATGGATTCTTAATAAAATTTAAAAATACCCAAATGAAAGTCGCGAACACACAAAAAGATGAATAAAAATAACAAATTAAATAAATATAAATCGTAGGTGCGGGTGTCCAACGACAGCAAATCAACCAATGTTTTTCAATTTTTATTATAGTGGGACTGCCAAAAGCAGAATAATGATCCTTGCTAGCGAAATTTCTCAATTTCACCCGTTATGTTGTTGTTAAAACGTATGTTAAATTGTTATTAAATTTGTTGTTAATTTAAGTACTTTGTATGTTGTATGTGTATGCAGCCGAAGAACATAAAATTATTATTTATAGTTCTTGTAACAAGCGATATTGTTTTTGATGCAGCACGCTATGTTGAATTAATTATTGCTGTATTGCTGGTGTATTTGTTTATTCAATTTCAATGTTCTTATATATATATATTTTTTTTTTGAATTTGTTTGTTTGCTCTGTGTAGTGTGATATGTTTACCGCTACGACTGATTTTATTTATTTTTTGCACTTTTATGTTTTATTAAATTATATTATACTTATTTTATGTCGCATTACAATTTATTTAAAGAAACGTTCGGTGTAAAATTCAAAAGTAAAACAAAAAAATTGCTCTTTTAATTATATATAATATGATGGATACAATTATTTGTTTTAATTTCTTTACTGTTGTATAAAGTATTCAATTGCTGAGTGAGGTTTGATATCTCTCTTTAAACAAAATTGGTTTTATTGTTGATTGCACTTGTTTGAATATTTTTCAATATTTTTTATTTACTTATATATTGTACTGAATATAACATTTAACAAAATTATTAAAGTAACAAAAACTTTTTTTGTTTTTTGCGTAAAAAACCTAAAAAGAATCAACAAAATTATTATATAAAAAACTCGTGGTATGTGATAAGAAGACATGCATTATTATTAAAAGTATTTTAATTATTTTAAATCACGCACTCAAGTTAATCTGATTTTAAATGAAATATTTAGTATCAGGCGAGTCTTAGCAATATCACGTTCTTGCGTATACCTTCC
>JXPQ01049081.1:1217-11662 GCA_001014675.1 Ephydra gracilis
TCTTATTTTATGGAAATTATAGACAATATTGCATCTTGCATCGATAAAATGAAAATTGTATTAAACAAAAAATATATTTAAAAAGGACAAAAAATATGATAACAATTGAAAGAAAAGTTAATTTGAATATTCGTAAGCTCATGATAAAATCAATGGCATTTGCACTACTACTATAAGACATTAATATAAGCGAAATTTTTTAACAGCGAACGCCAGCTCTACGAATCATTACTTTCATGGTGCTGCCAAGGCCATACTCTCGTTATGTGTAAATATAGGTGTGAGAAATACAGTAGCAGCACACCTTTACATATCAGAGAACTTAAAGAAAATTCAAGAAATAATGTTTCATGCTGCAATTTTAAAAAAATCTGTAAATATTAAAAAAAATATAAATCTCATACAATTATTGTACATGCAAAAAAGATTGCTTTATTCTTTCTATATCAGTACTATTTATATATTTCAATATAAAATGTTTAACTTAAACTAAATAAACTAATTATTTTTTTAATAATAAAAAAACCTATTAAATAACCTTTAACATTTGAGGCAAATATTACCAAGTAAGTTGATATTTTTAACTAAGCATGCTCGAATACGTTTTGTAATAATAAATAGTTAAATAAAACACTAAAGTCAAACAAAAAATAAACAAATACATATATATAAAAAAGGAAGAACACATACTTGTAGTTTTGTGCAAACATAAATAAAAAGTAAACGAAAAATATAGCTTGTTAAATAAGTTTTCATTATGCATAATTTACTAGGCATTTTAAAAAGATTACTTTTACGCGCTAAAGTATACATACATGCATGTATATATACCATATTTTACGTACAATTCCCTAAGTAATTAAATATAAACAATCATAATTGAGTTCAAAATAAAACGTGTTTAAGCTTAAAATTGATATGAATAGTTTTGTTATTGGTGTTTTATGTTCTTTTTTGTTTTTTCATATAATTTGCTTTTATAATTATCCTGCTGTTAAGTATTTGAAAATTGTCGTTTTTGAAACACTTGGTAACATGGTTTTTGCTCTACTCACACTTTAAATGAATAAACTGTCGTTGTCGTAAACGCAAAAAAGAAACCGGCATCATCATTATGTCAATTTGTTACCCCTTATCATACCAAAATTTTTAGAAATTCGGAAAATACTATTATTTACATTCAAGTGTCGCTGTTAGCACAACAAATCCTTTACATTGCTCGCAATCACTTCAATTAAGCAATGCATCCATCGTATATGGAAATGGTGGATGGTGCTGTTTGTATAATAATGTATTCTGTGCTTGATGTTGGAGATAATGTTCCTGCTGGTGCTGCATGATTTGATGCTGTTGCTCTTGCTGTTGTGATCGTAAGTTTTGTTTCTGTTGCGTTTGTCGCTGTTTCTGTGAATCAAACACCGCATTGGAAGCTGTAGTTAAGTCATATGTATCCGTTGCTGATGACGGTCAGTCTAATATCACAACTTGGGATTCGACTGGTCTGCTTGCTGGCAAAAGCGGCTTGACAGTGATATTACGCCATGGTTTACGTGCTGCACGCCTTATATCAATGGGCGATAGTATCTTTCGCGCTTTTCTGTAATTAACAATAATTAATTAAGGAGAATTTAAACTTCAATTAACAATTATACTTACTTGCATGCCTCGGTTACTCTAAAATACACATCATCTGGCGCGTCCATCCAACTAATTACTTGTTTGCGTCCATTTCCTGTACGCGCCATTTGTGCAATTTTTGGCTTGCCATTCAGCTATAAGCAATAAAATGGCGTTATTATCTTTTATAATATTTAACGTGTAACATACGTGATGTCGCGCTAAAGGTTGGCCTGATGCAGCCATCATGGCTGCGAACCGTTCAGGACTTGGACAATGCGATGGCATAGGATCTTTGTTAGGTCGTTTTGCAGGTGGTCCAGTTGGTACAATAGTCACTGCAAAGACACGGCTAATTAATTACCTGCTCCATCTTTAAATGCAAAACCAACATACCTTCTGTACCGTTCAATTGTTGCTCTTCGTGTGCCCGTTTACGCAGTGTAGATGGAGTAGTGGCTGGTATTATTGTTAAATCTTTTGTATCCAAATCAATTATTTTATTTGGTATACGTTCATACATTAGGCTACCATCCGCCGCTTTAGGTGGCTTGGGGAATGAAACCACATTTGGTTTTGGCATTTGTTCTTTCGGCGTTAACACTAGCCATTCATGCGGACCGATGCCAGGTGAACCCAATCGGTTAGCTATTTTGGTTACACTGCCACGTTCCTTCTTTTTGAGCAATAAAATTTTCTTGATCTCAGTTGGCGTCTTGGTGCTTATTCGATTCGTAACTATTCGTTACGAGAACAAAAAAAATATTACTTCATTATATAGGAAAAAATGCATACACAACATACTACATAGAGCCTTAGGGACATTAGAAAAAATTGAAAAACCATTGTTATTCTATTATTACTTTCCTAATTTCTTCAACTTGGTATGTACCAGAGACTAGGAATTCACAACCAACTTCAACTTCAACCCAAGCATTAGCTAAATAAGTCATTAACGTGCAAAATAAATAACTGATACGTTCAGAGATTATTTTATTTTTGACTCATTATTTTATTTCGATAAACAATAAAATGGAGATCGTTCAACTGCAAGGTAAAATTTTATATCCAGACAGTTATTAATGAAGATTGAGACACTGAATTGGATGTTGAAGCAGTTGTTGGATTTACGAATGCAGTGCTTATTGGAATTCCTTATAATAACAAAGAAATTGTAAAAGCCTAACCACACATAATTATTTCTGTTACATTTTTTATCTTGAAGTTGAGAAAAACATATTAAATTATTTAAACTTTCTTAAGCAAAGAAATACAAACTCGATGCTGACTGGAGAGCTTTGAATATATCATTATTTTTAAATGCAACTAATAAATTTGTTTTCATTACATCTCGTTAAGGGTCGGATTTGAATTACTAATAATAGGGAATGGAGCTCTATAAAAATATTGGAACCACAATTCACCACTCAAGGATTTCGGGAAGTCAATTCAATAATATTTTCATGCAAATTTAAAAGACTTTAGTATTAGACTAATGCAATGCCTCTAATGCAATGCAATAATCATTTTAAATTTTACTTAGAAATTCTTCAATCAATTTCTGAGAGAATACAATGAAACGGAGCACTACCGCTTAATTTTCCAACTGACAAAAATTAGTGGATAATGCTGCGATCCGAATGCATGATTTGAAACAAAGCGTGTGCTAAAACCTTCTTGGAGCTTCTTCTACTTATAAGCAAGGCAGAATTAAATTTTGTGCAATTTCATATAAACATTTTAAACTTACATTCTTGTTTCACAAGCTGTGTGTTAATTGCGTATGCACTTTGTCTTGCTGCTTTTTTAGGTTTAATTAAGCTTCTGCACATAATCCGCGCTAATCGAGTCATCGGATTTGTATGCAAATAGAATGCGGTACGTGTTTTCATAATTGGCCGCGGAGAGCTCGAACTTATTGCAATACCATGCGCTTGTACATAATGTCGTGCCAAATGCGTTTTCAATTTAAATTCTTTATTGCAATTAACAATTGAACATCTGAAATGAAGTTTCATAAAAAACGATATTGAGGGACGCTTGAATGAGGATTGGAACTTACTTGTGTAATTGACGATTTGAAAGGTCATTTATTTTATCATCATCGATAATTTCGATAGTTTTCTTTTTTACTTCATTTTCACTTTCGAACTTGAGAGCAGTTTTTAAGCCACCATACTTTTTCCAATAGTCCCAACAGGGTTGACACAAACGGCATGGCACATGGCCAGATGACCAGGGATACCACTGTTAATGGATTGCATTTTCATTTAGTTAAGTTGTATTTGATTGATCACACTTAAACATACCTGCGACGATTTCATTGTTGAGCATGATTCACATGGCTTAGAGCCACAACTCGACAAATCGGCACTACCACCATTCGTTGTGCCATTGTAAATGCTATTGTTACCTTTAATTGCGGCCCCACCTTTTGCGTTATTATATTGTGGTATATAAACTTGTTTTAATTTAAGTTCCGCTTCCACTGCTTTCACGCGCTTTTGTTGCACATAACGATCAGTTGTCTTCCACATATAGTAGTATTCAATTATTTGTTTTAAGGTTTTCCATGGCAGCTAAATATGATACCAAAAACAAACAAAAAAATCTCTTATACTTGAGAATAGATATGTGGCCCTTTCTTCAGCATTGATAATTTCACAATATTTATGACGAGCAGTACACGCACATACCCCTGGAAAAGCTACGTAAACTGCTGGATCCATCACAAATTTCAGAGAATGGGGATATAAAATGAAGGTTAAGCCGGTTCATTGCTAAGACTACATTGTTTGGAAAGTACTTGAGTATGCTATTTACTTTTTTTTCCGACTGTCATATATAACAATTATAATGCTTTCAATCTATATATTCCATGATAAAATATTCTATATAGGCGATTAAAATAAATTTCCTAACAAAGATGTATAATATTTATGAAACGACCAATTTAATTCTGAGTTTTGAAACGCAGGGCCAAGAATATGCCTCCATTTGCATTATACCCAGAAACATTTTTGAAATTCTGTTGTTCACTGTCAGATAATCATATCTGTATTACATTTTCGTTTCAAAAGTATGCTGTTTAGCACTTAAATCCCAGACCATCTTAAAGAAGTCTTTAATTTGTCAATTAGATTTCACTTTAAACCAAATGGAGAATTTCTGCAAACTTAACCTCAAAATTACGAATAGTAAAAGAAATTTGATTTTCTTTCTTCTTTTAATGAATTCCATTTTTTTTTTTCAAGGTATCTCAAAAACTCAAGTGATTCTCTGCTTTGTCTATAATTGTCTTCCAAACCTTATGCTGTTTTGTAAATCATGCAACTGGAACTTACGAAATCTTGTCGAATATCATTAAAATCTTTTCCATATTTGTCCAATGCCTCTTCAAAAAGATTAGCTTCCGATGCGCTCCAATCTTCGATTTCGTCTCGACATAATACCGGGCCAGTCGAAGGAACTAGTGAACACATTGCTTCTTCAATTGAATAACCGTGTTTATGCAGCGTATCCATGGCATGAAACTGCATTGTGAAGATTATATTTCATATTTAAATATATGTAATATAGGAGGTAATATACCAATGTAATGTCGCGACTTGCTGCAGCAGCAGACATATGTAAAGATGGTTGCTTCACAGAACTGCTACAATCCAGTGCACGCGCAAAAGTTCCTATTGAACGCGAGACCACCAAAAATTGATCAATTTTCCTATCGTTCAGACTGTGTTGCGGTGTCCACACTAATGTTTCTAATTCCTCCAACTTTCGTTCATCGGTGGATGTGTCTTTGAGCTTTGCAGGTATATCACTTTGATAACGACTGCCAACACGTATTTCGCCTTTGTCAGCAAGTAAAGTCTTTTGGTTTGGATCAAATACCAAACAATAAAAGAATGTATCCTGCAACAGATGAATGCACACAAATACTCAGGAATGTCATTGCAGATATGGTTGTTGATCAATAAATGTAAAGACGTAAGAAAATTAAATATTATCATTCTTTAAATAAAAATAAAATCACAAAAATAAAAAATAGCTCTGAAAAATTTATGAAAACCAAAAATATAAAAAAAAAGAATAAAATTTATCTATATCTGGGACTAAATTTAGTTAATCTTGTAAAATAATCATTAGGACACCTTCTATCTAGAGAGTATATTCAATCATGTGCAATTCGCTTAAGATCTGAGAGGTCTTAATTTCTATGGAGGTTTGCTCAGAAAATATATTTTAGAAAAAATTTTGAACCTTACTTGAGAATCGTTATAGTATATTTCATTAATTGATCAGATCGATAACTCGACCATTCAATTTTTCATCAATTAAGTTCAGTTTTCTTCAATTCAGTCAAAATGTAATAAATTTTTTTATTCGCATAAAGTACCTAACATATTGGCTTAGTAGCCCGTGATAGCAATTTCGGCACACATTTCCAAAAATAATTTATTTTTAATTAGGTCAAAATTGGGGTCTGTTGAAAAATTCTTGAAGAAATATCAATGTGTTTGAGATCGCCCACTATTCAGGGAAATAGTTCTTCTAACACTTATCACTTAAGTAGGTATTCGAAATTATATATTGTTTGCATTCTGGCAAATTAATTAATAATTTTACTTGTTGAAATATGTTTTTTAAACTCAAATTTTGTATTCACAGTCACAAATCGATATCATGCTTTATTAATTTGTAATTAATCTATGCCTATCAGCTAATAAAAACAAAAATTTAAAAGCGTCATTTAATTCACAATAATATCCCAAACATATATAACCACGAATATTTATTCCTTGCAATACATGCCTTGAAAATTAATACCCAATACCCATAATAACCCAAATCTATGAATGTTCGATAAAAATATTAAAATATATACTTTAAGAAAATAAATTAAGCAACATTAATTAATTAAACATTGGTAGATTGGGTACAATAGAAATTATACCAATGACTAATAGTTTGGAAAACGTTGCGTAAACAAATTAATTCCCAAGCAATTGAAGATTGCGAATGCAGAAATTTAGGACTCACGTCTTTATTTAGATAGCTTTGCAGTGATTCCGTTTCATTTAACAAAGTTACAGAACATTTGCCACGAATTTGTGTTGCGGGTAATGATTCCACTTGTCTTGATAAAAACAATTCACGATGCTTTATCTGATATCGTTGTTTAGGCGTAAGAGATTCTCCTTTATCTGTTGAGTTATTACCACTAGCACCAGTCGATGATACAGGACTTGTTCGTTCCTCGTCTAAAGCAGCTGTAATTGCAATGAATAGTTAATATACAGACAAGCACAAATAATTATTAGCAGTAAATGTGGGTTAATAGTGATGTAAAATTTTACTATTAAACCAATGAACCGTATAAATGGGATAACCAATTTTTATTTCAAAATAAATATGTAATATCCACAATTTTTATTTCGCCAATTGAGTAAATGAATCTTTGCTTTATATAAGGAAGTTTGAAAACTCAAAAAATACAGCTTAAAGAATTTAAAAACTAAAAGGAGTTCGTAATAATTTTGAATGATTTTTTGGTTTCAAACTAATTTAGCATTTCAATATTACAATTTTTTTTGCTAATTCAATATTAAGTATGAAAATGTAGTACTAGGTACCTATAGAAGGATCTAATACTGCTTGTGCGGCTTGCTCTTCTCCTACTGGTGTTCTAAGCCAGGTTTTCTTCAGTTTCATAGCCAGCGGGGAATCTTCTGCCGTTGCCACTGTGACGTAAGCAAAAATGATATATTTTTAAAGCAAAACACAAACAATACAAGCATATAAATGAATAATTATTCTAAAAACTCGAATTTCTATAGTCATTTTCATTCTATATTCATTCTTTATAGCTAATTATTAATAATATACTAAAGATTTTTTTAGGTTAATAATAATCTATTAACAAAAAATTTAGACTTCATATTTAGACTAAAATATTTCATGTTATCCAAACTCGCCAACAAATTACGGATTGCGTAAAGGATAATATAATCTTTGAATATCTTATTTATACAAATTGTCATTAAACGGCTTATATTTCAAGAATCCCAATTGATTTCTTCTGATTGGATTCACACAAATATTTTAAAATCGGCTCCTGCTCTAACTGCATATCACAGGTATGTATTTATTTTTAGGTATGTTTCTTGATTAGTCAGCTTTCGTCTCATTCCAAGTTTTATTAATATATTTAAAAAAGAAGCCTATCTATAGAAGTCATACATTTAGAGATAAGCAACAACTCTAAAGTATATTTATTTCCTTTTTTCAATCTGAACATCGGTATTGCAAGGAATGTGCTTTAGTATTGAAATGAAGGCATATTATAAAAATATTTAGCTTTGTATCGTTTATCATTCGACGATTTACTGTACTCAGAGGTTTATATTAACTAAAGAACCTAGATTATACTAGTTCGTAGTGATACCACGAAGGTCATCATGGCGGCTTTGTTTCTTAGTCTTACTATTTATATTTTACCCCATTTATAAGTTTTATTTATTTGACAACTTCAGATATCAAATTTAGTGCAAGTACTGTGAATATATAGGTAGTCTTGAACAATTTTAAAATTAAAATTGTTTTGGCTAATACGAATCAAATAAACTGTATTTAAATACTAGCAGTTCATTTTGTAGTTCAAAGACAGAACTATAAACTAAATTTTGTATTTTTTTTTATTATGTAGTCCTTTGCCTGATGTAAGCCACGGTTGCTACACGGAGTCGTATGGTTCATTCATCTATTTAGTGGAAGCCATCTAAATATTGACTAATCATAAATCAAATTAGTACCTGCTTTGATGAAGCTGCAGATACGTGCCAGGGATAAAATGCGTGTGTTCATGTCCTAATCTCGATTTTTTTATGCTGAATAAAGCGCCAAAATTTCTAAGGCTATGTTAACTATCAGTTGTAATTAATTATCAGTTGTATTAATTATATTAATTAAGTTGTTATATATGTTATTTGTATTAGAGATGGTGAATGCCAAATAATTCTTTGACTACGTAGAGTCTTCTTTACCTGTTTTCAAATTAGTCATTTTCAGTAAGTAATTGCTTTATTATCGTCAATTCTACACGTTACAGTGTACGTAAAAGTTTCAATTACAGAAATTCGTAATGTGTACCTCACTTTTAAAATCAAGATGATAGAAAGTGAAGATATGAACATAAATATTACGCGAAGATTTGCTAATAACAACTCTCATATATACTAAATAATATTTTTTGTACATAGAATTCATTTTCAAGTCAGTATTTTAAATGTCTATCAATTTCATATACATGAGCTAATCTTTTCTATCGGCTGATAAAAATTATTTGTAAATATCTACAACTTTCCGTTTTTTTACCTACGATTGCAATTTTCATACTCAAATTAAAACTGCTAATTTTATATTATATATATTAATTCGCTGAATTATATTGATATTTAATGTTCATATAGCAAAATGTCTGTATACCCACTATGTATGTGTACCGCATCATGAAGCATGAATTAGTTTTTGAAAAAGAGACATGAATGATAATTTCCAACCATAACTTGAAGTGGTTTTGACTATTTTAGTGTACGAAGCCCAAGATCAAAAATAAAATTCAAAATCAACCTGCGATGTTTTATTTCAATTATGCTAATGTCAAACATCGATGTTTTTGCCCCGGTACACAACTATCCTAAGTTCTTTACGTGATAGACAAGATTATCAACAACGTTTGACTTCACGTTTGATGTAAAGTAGCACTTTGTTCTTATAGAGTTTAAGTTTTATATTCGAATCAACATCAGATTCGAATAAAGGAGCAGAATTATCCTTGTTAGGATATTTTGTATATTGAATTGAATTGAAATTTTTCTTTTAATTTTTGTTCCTTCATTTCATTTTCATAATATAACATATAGTTATGTTATTTATATTTCCAGAGAAGTACGCAAATTGGAAACAGTTTTGTGCAAATGAAAATGAATTATCAGAATTGAATCCCTCGAAAGTTATTGAGGGAATTCAATTTACAATGCTTCGAGAGTAAAAAAAACATAGAAAAGTGTTGGTTCGCGGAACTAAGATCAGCTTTAAATAAAATATAAGTTATTGAATTGATAACAATAATTTTTTTTTTAATTAAGATCAAATAACGTGGAAAAAAATGTAAATATTATTTATATTATAGACAATTTAACTATGTCACTTTTCATGGTATGCTTGTAGTTCACTCTTCTCACATTAATTAAATATTTTAACAAACTATTCATGTCATTATTTTTTACTTATTGTAAGCTATGCGTGTATGATGCTTACTTTTTGTTTTTAATACCATTTGAAAATATTGAAATTTTGGAATTATAAACTTACAGTGAATATTTAAAAGCGTGGAAGTTGTATTCTAAAATTTGTACACTAGTGCGTGAATGTATGCAGAGGGCGCAGTGTGTATATTTTTGAGCTCAAGAAAGATAAGAAAAATGAAAATTTATTTTGAAAACATCTTAACAGGGGTAGGTACGCGAAGCCCATAAAGTATAGTGCTGGAGTATTTTCACATACTATATGTAAAGTCTGCAGCAAAATGGAATAACACAAACGCAGTATTGTGGTGCATTTTTGTAAGTGGTGCAGACCTCAAGTCAGAGACAAAAAAACCTTTTACCCCACGCCACAACTAACGGTAACTGCGCGCTCATGTTAAAAGTAGTGTGCAGCGTGAAAAGCAAAAATTAGGTGGCGTCGTCGGTTATGCGACGAGTTGATGGTTTTAATGTATTTGGGGGCAGATGGGAGAGTGTAATTCAATTCTATAAAATTAAACA
>JXPQ01049165.1:692-12270 GCA_001014675.1 Ephydra gracilis
AAAATCAGAGGCATCTCCAGTACACCTATGTAGTCCCAATAACGTTTTATTGTAGAACTCCGCAAACTCATTTAAATACTAAGAAATTTCCGCAAAATAATGTAATAGATAGAATTTTGTTCTAATTAACCGTTTTCATGTGGACCCAGCCAAATCAATCACGATTATTTCCGCTACACATAGTTTCAATCTTGCATTATGCTCAACTATGTTTCTGTGCAAGATTTCCTTATTTATATTTCGCAAATGTTAATTTTCAATGGAACGTCTGGAAAAACAGGAAATTCGTTTTTCACTTAAGAATTGATTTCTGATTAACAGCTTTATATCACATGCAAAGATTCGTGCAGAAACTTTCAGAGCTGAGAGAGTAGTATGGAAAACAAAAGATTTGGGCTAACCAAGACCTTTTTATTGACAGCCGGACTTCAGACAACGTGGTTCTTTAGTTTAGGGCCTTATCAACTACATCATAGAGAAAATTAGAAAACAATTTCAGCTGTTGATGATAACAATATTAATTAGTTTGTGCTAACGTCAAAAGATGCTAGCTTAGGAAAACATTGAGATATATGGCCACAACTGAACACTAGGGCGATCGCAAGCTTTAAGAAGTTGACGGGTGATATTGCCATATTGCGTTGATTAGTCACCGGCGAAGCGGTCTGGCTCTTTATTGGACTGACCTAGAATTTCACAACGAGCCAACGCTGGCTATTCGCAAATAACGTCCGCCGATTGCTGAGGTATATACCAAGCTCGCAGAGCATCTGAGAAACAGAAAGATAACCGGAAATTGTTCGATAATTTCGTTAGGTAGTCTTTACCATGCTAACTTGAACAAAAGTTTATTAAGGAAACAAAGAATAAACAAGTTTGTACAGTAAAACCAATATGCTTCCTTTCAAAGAAATCTCCATCGACTGCAAGGCTCTTATGCCAGTACTTCAGCCATGCTTGTCACCCATCCGCAAACAAAAGCCAGATGGAACGATTTGAACAAAATTGGGGAAATTCAGAACACATTTTAAATAAACACAAGAAAAAAAGGTTACAATCGGCCTAGGCCAACAAAATAATACACCTTCCTTGATTGTCAATAAAAAACAACAAAGTAGTTTAAAACACCAGAAAAAAGGATTCGTTCCACAAATCACAGACATTTTTTAACTCCTTTTTTGTTGACCACATAGGTGTCTTATTTGAATTATTCAATGGAACGCACATAATAGTGGCATTTTGTCGAATTCATTGTTCCTTGAGCAGGAGTAAAATCACAAACCCGTACTAGAGGTACCTCCAATTTTGATCCAATCGATGTCATGTTTGGTACACACATTCATTATATGCATTTTCGAACAACATAGAAATTTTGTAATTTTATTCTCATACAATCATGTCCATTTTGGGTAAACACATTTATCGTAGGTGTACCGGAGTTATGGCAAATTTTTATTAAATCATGTCCGCTTTTGGAACACGGTTGCTTTCTCCAATTTCTAGCTTAAAATTTCACCACAAAATATCAATTCTAACGACTGTTGTAGGTTTATGCCAGCAATTTGGAACAAATAAGTTTGCTGGATGTATTATAATAATATTCGGATATTAACCAAATTCAAAAGGTGATCTTTACTATTTTCATTGAGTATGCATACAAAATTTCGTAAATCTAGTTCAAGCCCTCCTTTCCAGATTTTTGACAGATGGACGTAGTTTAATCAATTCTAGTGGTCTTTACAGACTGGTTCTGGGTGTTACAAACGTGGCCAATAATACTGTGCGAAATATTAAGCCAGAATTTGAATGTGATTAAGATCCCAAAAATATTTAGCTCAAGTAAACCGACGTTAACTGTGCTACTTGCTTATATTCGCCCTAAGGTATGGCCAATAGTGCCATCTTTGATGTTTTCATGATGTCATATGGTATTAAAACGTTTTGCGCGGGAGTTTACGAAATAGGAAAAAGTCCTAAAAGAGGCTTTATGCAGATATTGTAACGGTAATTATAAATTCAATTCAACGAAATTTCATTGTATACTGAACATAAATAGAACCAATTGGTGTATCAAAAAAAGGCTTGATTGCAAGAAAAGTAGAGATACCTCCAGTACAGCTATGTGGCCCCAATAGANGAACCAATTGGTGTATCAAAAAAAGGCTTGATTGCAAGAAAAGTAGAGATTCCTCCAGTACAGCTATGTGGCCCCAATAGAGGCTTCAATGCTAAATTTTGTGTATTTTTCAGTTTCCACGACATTTCGGTATTGCGTGAAAATAAATNAATGATGAATTATGCACAAGTATCCTTTAAATACTACGAAATTTCAGTATTGAGTGACTTAAACTATAACTCAAATGAGTACCAAAATTGTTGGTGATTGCTTGAAAATCAGAGGGCCCTCCAGTTAACCTTTGTGGTATCAAAAGAAACTTCAGTGCTTAATCGTGCAAAGGTAACATTCAAATTCGATCAAATTACAGCAATAAGTAAACGAAGGAAGTAATAATGCATTAAATTCAGACACCTTTGTGATCCTCAAAAAGGGATTACAAAAAAATTACCATAACTAATGAAATAAATTGAGAGTAATTTAAAGTAATGTGCTTTTCCGTTTCGATTAGATTAGTAGATTAGATTAATGTTATTGCTTCCGTTTTAACTGTTTATCATTGACAGACTTGAAGTTTTCAACACTTTTAGAGGACTTTTGCCAAACAATTAAATTTTAAAATGGGTTAATGAGAGTTGACCATGCGAACGCAACATCCTAATTAATGTTGTCACCCAAATGGCACGTTTAAAATTTAATACGCACCTACAGCTGTATTGCTTCAGGTTCCACACATCATAATTATATTTTCATAAAAATTCGCATTTGTGGTTTTTGCTTACAGCTGCTGTAAATAAATACAAATTAAAAACGACGACGAAAAAGCGCTATGCACCACAACAATTAAAAGAAACTCGAGCAATGCATATTTACGCAAGAACCTTGCCAAAGATTTAAAAAGCATGCAAAAAGGTTGCCATGTCACATAAATATATATGCACAAGCAACAATTATATTTTAGCACTAGTGTGTGTGACGACGTGTGTGCGCGCTGAATAAAATAAAAGCCCTCCAAAAAAAGGATGCCAGCAACGAAAACAAAAAAAAAATGCAAAAAAATACAAAAAAAAATTGAAATAAAATGCCAAAAGCCACAATTCTTGGTAATGATGGTGACATTCAATGAAACTTCAGTTGAGGCAGCTATGGCCGTAGCGCAGAGAAAAGGAAAGAAGCGCGAGTACAACGCAAGTGTACAAAATTAAAGACGATGGAGCAGAAAAAATTCCCAATGGCAAGTTATACTCAAGTGCTTCCGGCGCAGGCGAATGAACTGCCGCTATGCATTGCAGCAAGCAAGGCATGATGCTGGTAACAACAATAGCAAGCATGCAAACCCTACCACAGCAGCTACCGCGCGGCCACACATATTTCCACGATAATTACGACATTGAGGACGACAGCCAGTGCGACTGCGATGATGACGCCGACAACCAACCTAAGGTACTTGGGCAGCTGAAGGTTTAAATGGAAGGCAGGTACCTGTGCAAGCATGTGATGCAATGTTAATAGTCGCACAACAACACACGCCAGCTGCTATGCACAGCGGCGACACATACGCAACTATGAATGTGCAAGAAGCAAGCGACTCGCAACACTGGCGACACTCGCAAGTAATAAGGCAAAGATGAAATGGAATGAAATGTATATGGCGTAGCGCAAAGTAAAACAATTAAGTCGTGCTTATTTTGTTTCTTTTTTTTCTCTTTTTTTTTTCGTATCATTCCTGTTGTTGCTGTAGCTGAAATTGCGCTGCACAAAAAAGCAAATAAAGCAGCAGGATAAAAAAAGCATAAATGCCACAGGCTAGTAAAAGGTACTGGCATAACGCAAATTGGAAAATCCATACAAAAGCATTTGGTGAGCTGCTACAGCCATTGCCGGTGCTATTGCCGTTGCTTCTGGTACCTTACACGGTCGTATAGGATGGTTTGCCTGGTTTAAGAAAGTCCCTGTTAAAGGTTACCACCGTCATTCATCAACATCCTGTTGACTAAGGAAAAATGCTTGTTACAACAGTGCATGCTCCTCTATAGGTAATATTATTTGCCAGCACACGGTTGTTGCATTTTTTGGCAGTGTGTGTGGCTGCTTACAATGTTTAGCCAGCTTCACGGCGTGCCACAGTGTGCGTGTGGCATGCACGTATGTGTACTTTGAATTTTTACACAAACACAAAAATGAAGAATAACTTGCGGCTATTAAGTGTACGTGGATTTCTGTACAATACAATCTCCGGCTTTAGTTTTTGTTTCATTCACCATTTTTACTTTTTTGATATTCGAAATTTTTTTTCTCCATTTTGGTTTTTATGTCTTTCTGCTTGTTGTATAGTGTTATGATGTGAGAATAACTGAATATTGTTTTTGAAAGTTGTTTTCTTAAAGTTTTCCTATAAATTTGTTTATACTTGTAAACAAATTTCCAAGGAAAAAATCAAAAAGCAAGTAACATAGTCTACGTTGTCCCAGGCATTGCGTTTTGCTGGCAACACGTCAAATGAATTTATTTCCATCCATATGCTAAGTGATGCCTTCAATCTAGGTCACTCATTAGTGGCCTAATACTATATTTCAATGGCATTTAACGGCGCACACAACCCAATGCTGCGTAGCTGGTATTAAATTATAAATTTTTTAGTTTTTACTTTATTCATTTTTCATCTTGGGTATTTCTAACCCAATAATGCAGCAACGTCCGTTCGAAAAGTACTTTCATACGGACGCTACATAAGACGCATGTGTTTATGTTGTGACCTGGTCTAGACGCAGATTGCATTTGATACTTTGAGAAAGCCCAAAAATGCCCCTGGCCATGACTGAAGTGCATGTTTATAAGTGCAGTGTTTCAACTAGTTTACCTTTACACTTTCATGCCAAGCTGTCTATCCAAGCTTACTTTGCATAAGCCAGCATATTATGGATTAACTTCCCTTCCATTCCTTCGTTAAGGTCATGACCATTTTTAATGTCGTGCCTTTATTTGCTCAAGGAAATAAAACATTCTTCATTCAGTCATCATTCTCTTTTATTTACTTTCGAATGCAACCACATGTTTTATTCTAAAACTTCGTCTTTCTTTTATTTATTTATTTATTTTTTTGTTTTCATTCCATGTTATATGACAAAAATACGTTGAAATTGGTAAAATGTACCAGCTCCTTGTGGCTTCAGCGAAATGTGGCTGCTTGTCATCCCACTATAGCCTTTGTTATGTTGAGAATATCTTGTGCAAAAGAACTGCCTCTGTAAAAAGAGCCTAACTGCAAAAATACTTTCTTTTGCCTTCAATATCTCTGAAAATAACCTAAACTTGCATTTATCGTTTAAACTTTCTAACGTTTCCTGTAGCTGCTCACAGAATTTTGAACTATTACTTAAGTGATTCCATCACTTTCACAAATAACCAATAAATAAATTTTTGTTAAAATTTGATTTTAATTCAAAGGTTTTTTTCACTAGCATTTTTAAAATACGATTTAGGTTGACCACCAAATTAACCCTTAGTTTCAGTGATTAACTCTTCACCGGTGTTAAGCTTCTTTGCAGGGAGTATTCCTTTGATGGCTGAGAAAACAAAAAGCCGCTGAGGGCCCGCATTCGAGAATGCGGTGGATGCACATGAAATTCGAGGGCGAATTTATGCAACCTTTGCCGTCGATATCATCGCATTCTTCTCATGATGCAGTTGTTTATTTTTCTTCAAAAGGGATATTTGTTTTTATAAATTTGTCCTTCGAAGTCACCTTTAACACAATGTTACCGCCGCGGTTGAGGGGTTTCCCCTTTTTTACATAATAGATGAATATAACAGCATTTGCTTCCAAAATACTGATGCCATGAACTAACCACCGACGTCCACTCCCCGCAAATAACGATTGACTTGATTCTAGACTAAAAAATGCGTCCAAATTCTCTAAATTCAGTTAAGCTTACAGAGCTTCAAACACTGCTCACAATCATCAATTCTTTGTTTTATTGGTCGATTGTGAGCTCACGCGACACTTTGACCACAGCTTATGCATGTCCTTCCACGATGTATCAAGCATATTTGATATCTTTACTGTTTCAGCCATTCCGAAGAACTTAGCATGGTGGTCAGCCACAATTCTTTTGAGGACTTTTATGTTTTCGTCGATAACAGCTCTTGCAATAATATTGTTGCCGCCAAAATGCAGAACTTTATTAAGATACAAAAATCTTCTCATCTATTTATTCCAAACCAACAAATGTTATTTCATCCTAAATGCTCTATCCCAGTAGCTCATAATCAGACAACTATCAAATTTGTAAGCGTGCCTTCAGAAGATTAGGGTCAAATCATAATCAATTGGATTTAATGCAAATAGTCTCCATCTGTGTGATAGTCTACAACCTTATTAGCCCAACTGTTACGTAATATGAAGCCCAAGGTGCATGCCTAATGACAGTTGATGTTGGCCAAAATCAAAATAGTGAAAAGCTTTAATTCATAAAAAAAAACCAACATAGCCAAATAAAATTGCTTGCATACACATCAAGGTGCAGTTCATGTGAATATTGACATTTTTAATTTTTTTACATAAAATATTTAAAGACTGAATATCTGCAGAAAATGGAAATATGGCAATTATAAGTCTTGAGTTTAAATACTGGATTTTATTTTACTAAAAAC
This sequence comes from Ephydra gracilis, assembly GCA_001014675.1. Classification (NCBI taxonomy): domain Eukaryota; kingdom Metazoa; phylum Arthropoda; class Insecta; order Diptera; family Ephydridae; genus Ephydra; species Ephydra gracilis. The sequence continues at coordinate 7,462 of JXPQ01049165.1, forward strand.
TGCATTTCCCCATGTTTCTGTTTAAATAATTCAATTTTTTTCTTTTCAACCTGAAAGTAAATTTTAACCTTAAAAAAACAAAAATTATTTAATGTTTACAATCGAAAATTCTTATTGTACTCTACCTCAATGAAACAGACACTATTAATTCGAAACAAACGTGAGTTTTTGTAAAATCGCTTTGGGAGAAGAATCATAGCTGGAATGATAGTTGGAAAGTGATACCAGTAGACCAAATCATGGATTGCGTTTCTTAAAATTTGGATAAAGAACCTTAAATCTTTATTCCAGAGGTACTGCGCTGTTATTAACTAACATTTACGAAACAGAAACCGAATGCAGCTAAAGCGTCGCCAGAATGGGGCACACTAGTCATATCCGACAGTCCAGTCCTGCAAATATGTGCAGAGTTATGAGCCAAATTTTCAAAGCCTATTGAATTAAATGGCTGAAAAACACTGCATTATCGATATCACAATTGGTTTTTTACTTTGAACGAAATTCCTCAATTAAGTTAATACCTCTTTGTTTCATGGAAAATATGATATTGAAAAAAAACAGGGATACTCTTATACACTGAGGCATTGAAACGATTTATGCCCTTCAATTGAATCTGTTGTCAACTAAGACATACTAGGCTGTTCAATAACTTTTCGAAAAGAAGAAAATAAAGAATATTAGGTTTGAAATATATTTAGTTATTCAAAGTAAGCTTTCTGAATCACTAATTCTGAGGAGATTCCCATTTATGAATTCCATCTTTGAAGTGTGGGTCTCGAGACACGCTTCCACAGCTGTCTATGATGAACACCCCGTTCCATGCAAGCGTTTTTTAGGTGTGGTATCAGTAATCCACTGTAGACCAAATCGCAATAATTTGAAATTTGCTTCATAAATTATAGCCATTGCCAAAATGTTCTTGTGAAAAGTACATTGTCCTGTTGGAAATGAATATTTTAATGCGAACCAATTCTGTTTTCACGGATTTTTTCAGCTATTTTGAAAGTTAACAATACTACTCAGAATTTATTTTTCAACCATTTCCCAAATAATAGTTTTACCCTACACTACTCAATGAGAGGGCTATGACTTCTTTTGAATCTCTTTCAGCCTGATAATTTTTCAATACTATACTCTGCATTTTTTTTACGATATCTTGTGTCGCTGATGTGTTAAGACGTCGATGACATGGGTCAGCATCCCACCTTTCCTCAGATTGAAAGCGAATAGTACTTAATTCAAAAATCATTCATAAATTTCATATGCTTTTAATCGGTCCATAGAACAACATTCAATCGCTTGTAAACAAAGAATGGGTAGAAAGATTGAACGGAAAATTCACATACGTTCATATTGAGAGTGTACATATCTTATTGACCCGCATAACTTATTGAAACCGCTCTAAGACTCACATACACCCACAAAAACATTTACTAGAAATGGAAGATTTTTTTAAATCAAGTGCTTATGCACTCATTTACTTACCAGCTTGATTGGCTATTACATCTTAACGAAGGTCCTCCCCTGAACAACTCTCCCCGTCAATTTTCATTTCTTATGCAGTTAGACGTCTTGAAGTCTCTCTTACTTAAACCAATTACCGATAAACATTTCTTAATTTTAATTTTTACTCTGTTGTGGATTTCATATGCAACTCATTATTTCATTCGCCATTCCCTTTGATCATAGAATGGGCCATACATTACTAATGCCATTTCAATCAAACATCCTGTTTGTGTCTGTCCCTTAGCGCCTTTTAACTTTTTTACATTTGTTTTTCCCCGAGAGAGGACTCGTTTAGAACGTGAATGAGCTTCTTGTAGCACGTACTTCTAAGAACACTAGTGTGTCAATTTTAAGTACTTGAAATTACTACTACAAAATTCAAATTTTTAACTTCAATGACTTCCATGAATCTTAATAAGTTGTAGACGCATCTATTTCTCAAACAAATATTGAAAAGTCAGCAACTGCAGCTTACGAAATAGATCTTACGGTCTTTTCAAAATATTGACAATAATTTTCGAATACGTGATATAGATGGCCTCTTTGTTATAAAAATATTCCGTCATTTTCTATGCTCATGATGCATTGGGCGCTTTTGTATGTTACTTCGCAGAGTTCTACTAGTTTGACTAGGTGTGGAGGTAATTTGGAAAGTTGGAAGCGGCCTTAAAATCTTTGGAAGCTGCATTAATAAGACACCTATTTATAACTTTTTCCACATACGAGTTTGGATTTTTACACGAAAAGGGGAAGGGAATGATGTTCGTGATGTTTAGTAGGCTCGCACTTCTTCAGCACTGAGCAGACAGTACTTAGGCCCTCTAGACGTTTTCAATATTGAAATTAGCGAAAAAATCATTCGTGTACTACATGTAGCTTAGAAACGCATTTTTAGAATCCAAAAAATAAAATTAACTAAGAGGTATTCGTCTTCCCATCCATGTGTCTTTATGTGACAGATTTAGTGGAGTTCAAAATGGAGTCAATCTGATACATATAACATAAATCCAAAATCCATGCTAAATGAAATTGCAAAAATTTAGTTCAAATGCGTTTGATACAGAGTGTTCTCTCATTAAATTTTCGAAAGGTATGCAAAAGTTACAATTCAACTCTTTTATGAATCTACTCATTCCATCCAGATATTTTTTAAACACCCCTCATCTTCCCAGAGTTGAAAAAATAACACCATTACCATGCCTCAGTCAACATTCCATATATTTTGGAATACATTTAGGTATTTTTGATAAGTTTTCAGCAATTTGGAGTAAAAATAAGAACGGTGCTATGTTTATTTTTGGATGCGACAATACTATGTCAATAACCAAAAACTAGTTGGGGGGTACGCAGTAAGCAGACCCATCCATTCACATGCTCTTATATATCCAAAAGCATTCAAAGTTTGTATTTAATAACAGATTGAAATCCGGGTTTAAGACTTATCATCTTGTCACTAGAGAGCAAATATCTTCAAACGTAAATTTTCAAATTATGAACTACTAACAGATGTTTTCGCACCTGGAACGCGCAAATTTTTTATACTGACGAGAAAATATTTTCCATATGGTTCGTCATCTGGAGAAGCATCCCAACAAGTCCCAACACTTGGAACAAACCATCACCCTGCGTCTGTCAAGTAAAACCATCGGCCAGGGTATATAAAACGAATGTCCTGTCCCACTGCAAACCCTCTCAATGAATCAATTTCTACAACAATCCGCAGAATTTCCAGCAAGACTCTTTTGCAGCTAACGAGAGAAAATGATTTAACTTGGAGTCAAAAACAACATTCCCAGCATCATATCACTGGAAAAATTTCCTGCTGGTAGCGAGTCCTAGACTTGTCGGATTACCAATTGGGTTCTGTATTAGAAGCCATGTATTTTTTAACTCGATACAGGAATATTGAGGCCTTGAAGTGAATTGCGACTGTAAGGGATTGAAAGTTAATTCAAATAAGTTATTTTAAGATTTATTGCCATCGATTAGGCCAAGGCAAGTTAAAGGTAAAAGGCCCACATTATAAGTCAAGTCGATTGATTATTAAATAAAATAAATACAATTTAAATTACTTCGGATTATTTTCGGCAATTATGGCAAATTTTTTAAGCCCCTTTCTGAGGACCACATAAGTGTATGATTTCAATGAATCAATGGTTTGCAGATAAATTACATGTATGTTCACTTAAAACTGAAATTTTGCGAAACCGAAATGTTAAGTATGCATGATTAAGCAGTAAGGTCTCTAGTCGGCACCCATTGTTGTACTGGAGATACATCTGATTTTCATGCAATCAATCCTATGCTTTGTATACACATTCTATGCATTTTCACTTAATACTGTAATTTTGTAGAGTTAAAATGGTAAATGTGCGTAATTAAGCATTGCAGCCTCTATTGAGACCACATAGGAGTACTGGAGGTATCTCTGATTTTAATGCAATCAAGCAAATATTTAAGAATTTAACTGCTCACTTTCCGAAATTCAACATTAAAGCCTCCATGAGGTTCATACAAGTGCACTGGAGGTACTCCTACTTTTTATCCAATCAAGTAAATTTTTGGTTCACACATGGCCTATATTGTTGTTGACTTCATACTAAAAGTTCGTTAAATTAATTTCATAACTGTGGATAATCCTGAATATAGCCTCTTTGGGACCTTATATGTGTATTGGAGGTGCACCTAGTTTTACTTCAATTATGCCAATTTTTTAAACACAGTCAAATCCCCGAATTTCTCTCTTAATTACTCGCTGTCATTGAAAAACATCAATTCTGACGGCTGCAGAAGGTTTACGCCGGTAATTTTGATTAAATACGGGAAGTGCAGGTACCTGAAATATTGGTCATATCCTTAACAAATGGATGCTTTGATCTAATATTTTTCCAAGGCATATGTCTACTTAATTTCGTTGTTCGAGCTCAAGCCGTTCGTTCTAGATTTTGGTACGGACTGATGGGCGAACATACCTGAGACAACTCCTGTAAAGCTGCCTGTCATAATGGTATACATTTCGATAGGTCTCTGGAGACTTCTTCCGGTTGCATGCGATTATTTGCGATTATTTAAATTTCTGTATTAGAAAGAGTTCTGAATTAATTTTCCGTCTATTTAGCTTGAAATGTGGCTGTGTGCCCTTGCCAGATTTTTTCCGAACCCCAATTTATTTGCTTTGAAATTTAGTTTTCCTTAAATTAAAGTATTATTGCTCACTTGCAAGTAATATTTTGAATAAGTTATTGCCTCGGATTTAGTTGAATGAGTTCGACAGAAGAAAAACAATGTTGCCCGACACTGGTA